>KZ994405.1:0-11997 GCA_003614705.1 Blyttiomyces helicus | reverse complement strand
GACTAAGATGTCACAGTCGAAATAACACTTTCCCAATACGACGAATTAGTCCTACGAGCGTGGACGAGTACGGTTGGTCATACAATTCTGCATCTCCTAAGCAAGGGCGCGTGCAGGTGTGGATAGTTGCGGGGGAGGGCCATGTCTACGTGAACGGGATGCATCTTTCAAAGTTTGGGTTGTGGGTTGGTGTGGGCCGAATGGTGCGTAAGGGGAGGAATGAAGGGGAGCGTATGGGCGGGCGTAGTTTGGGATTTGTGGGTGGGAAGGAGCTCGGCGAGGCGACTTAACGTTCGGCAGCTGACAGCCACATACACCCTTGACTTTTTCCTGCAGAACAGTCCGGCGCCCTCTCCGTCGCTATCGCGCATGCGATCGCGTTGCACGATCCTTATGCCCGCTCAGGAGTCGCTTCATTTAATTTGCATTTCATGGAGACGTTAACGATGACGGTTCGTATCCCCATCCCATCTTCACCTCCCAAAATCGGCATGGTAAAGCTCGGCTACCGTCACAAGGAACGCAAGAGAACACCATCTCGCCATCCGGGTCTCTTGAACGCACAAGCGGTGCAGTTACACGTTGATCCTAAAATACTCACTGGGAAGTTATGAGACGGAAAGTGGTGGGGATCGAGGAAGAGGGGGTAGGTGAGGAAAGAGAAGTGCGGCGAGGAGGGGCAGGGTATCGGAGAAGGGAGGAGAGAGCCGCGAATCACGGACCACCGGCAAAATCCGCCTCACCCAACAAATTCCACAACCCTCCCTCCCAAAACTCCTCGTCCCCATCCCCTCCGCCCACTCCCTAACTCCCCCTCTCTTATTCTTTATCAACTCCCCAAGCCCCAAACCTCCCGCTACAGCACTCCCAAAGCCCAAGCTCGATGTCGAAGAAATCAGCGGAGTGATGGCGCGCGCGGCCTGGGACGGAAAGGCAGAGAGGAGAGGAGGAGGGGGTGTAGGAGTAGAGGGGGAGGAGGGAGTGGCCTCTTAGAGTGGGAAGCGGAGATGGAGGGGTCGTGTGGGGTGTGCCGTTGACGGAGGAAGGTGTAAAATTGCACCGGCAGTCAAATGAAGATGTCGATGCCTGCGGCCGTGAATCCTAAATCCCCGAAGGCGAACCGGGTATCGAGACGCTCGGGGCCCTCCACCCTAGGAATGGGGGCCGTTTTGTAAAGCCGGTGTAAAGCACAGATCCGATGTTGCCGCCCCACCCGAGGAGCAACAGATCGATTTGCGGGACGCCGACGCCCGCACTGGACGTCAGGAAGCTCGCGGGTGACTGGGCGATGCTTCCGTTGGCAGGGGGAGGAGGAGTGAACTGGGTCAGTTTGAGATCACTCGCACCACCCACCACCTCGTTTACCCAGCTCCTGACCGTCAAGCGCAAGATAGCGAGCCCGCGCACCATTCAAACGGGGAGTTCGTTTTCGCCCACGAGGGGTTTCCCACGAAGATCGAGGAGTCGGCTTCACGGCCGGACGAGGCCAATTGCTGTCGAGCTCGTTCTCGTACTCCGACATTCTCCATGATCGTAGTATTATCAACGGGACATGGCTTGCTTACTTGGAGACTTTCTGGAGACAGCCCAGGAAGTAGGACAGCCCGCCCTTTTTGGGCCTCGTCTGCAAGCGTCCTCTCCTCGAAAAGTGCCCGGCCAGGCCCATAAGTATGCGGCGGTGTACGGTGATTGGGTGCAGCCGATGTTTAGCACGAAGATCGACGTCGAAGTCGGCCATCATATCACCACAGCCTCGTCTCTTTTTTTTTTTTCGTTCCCGTACGGCCGTTCGCTGCTCCTCATCGAGTTGGGGGGTTCGAAAACGCCTGGAGCTGTGTGGAAAACATCAAGGACAACAGACATCGCGCATAATCCACCCGCAGGCGATGGGCAATCCGCTCTTGTGCTTTTTCTGCTTCTCCGCCTTGTCAGCAAACGAATCTGCCATGGCGTCACCCCGGTTGTCAATTCGTCTGCCGTGCAGTTGATGACGCGGCCAATTCCTATTCGGTTGGAATAGATGATCGAGCCTATGAGCCCTTATCGCCTTTCGGTTCGCGTGGCGAACGAGCGAGGGCATCGGGCGATGTCGACAGGCAAGATCACGGCGATGGCGATCTCCCATCGGACTTGGTGACCGCGACGGATACACTTACGATCCCCCAAACAGTAAGAAGAGCCGTCTATTTGTGGTCATGTACTTTTTATATATGTAGCTCCCAGTCCTATCTTCCTTCAATGTTCGCATCTACACGCCATCAGAATGTGAAAACGTTGTTGAGCGCGGTGTAATGGAGGTTGGCAAGACTGGGGATTTTTGTTGTTTGTTTCTTTCACAGATGTAGCTCGGAGATAATGGTATTGCACAGCCGCTGGATTGGAAAGTTGTAAATAGGGCGTCAGACGTGTATCCATCAGTGCGGCTTGCGGGGCTGGTGAGGGGTGTATGTGTAGATTGGGGAGGGGTGGGTGAGACTCTTACGTTGTGCTTGTACTCTGATAAAGGCGATGCCGAGGAGATAAAGAAAGGGAGCGAAAGGGAGGTGCATTGAATGAGAGTTGAGTGGCTGAGTTTCAATGAAAGACAGTCCCCAGGTCCCTCACCAGAAGCCCATGAATCTTACTCACTTGATCCTTCCGTCTTGACGAACTTGATCTTCTTGCCCACGCTGCACGGCTCGATCATAATTTTAAACGCCGCACCAGTCCGCGTTTTGCATTCATAGATATTCGCAATCTGGAGGGAAGGGGTGTGGAAGGAAGGGTGGGTCAGATGAAGGGAATGGAGGGAGGGCGACATGATACGGGATGGGAGGAGGTCTTACTTCATGCGTGTAAGCTGGTTGAATTATCGGAATATTGCGAGGGAATAGGGGTACCAGACTACATTAGAGGAAGGACCGATCAAAGCAATTTCATCGCCGGCGTTTCCGTGCCGCCTCCACGGTACTCACCGATACGGTGGTTGTCAAGCACGACTCTCAACTCCGTTTCTATTTCAATAGACTGCTTTCCCGACTTGGCACTGGCGTTGTAAACCCTAATAAGGGAGGGGTTCAGTATGCAAAACATCTGGAGGCGAAGTGCGAGCGATCGTCGAAATAAGTACACATACCCTCTCAAAAATGAGATACGCTTCCACAAAGGCCTGCGGATGCTCGGGCGCGGAGAGACCTCAGGGGTCAGGCCAGGAAGTTTTGAGGAGCTTGTCAATGCGACATCAACCAGGGCCGGGTCCGGGCTTGCTTGAGTTGGAATCACACCTGCTTCGAGTGAGTCACCGCGCGGCAGAGAACTTAGCGAAGCCGAATCAGCAGTTTGAGCGGCAGTATATTCGACGGGGGGGTCCGACAGCGAGACAAACGGGGCTAGATCGTGGATTGATGGCGCTGACTCAATGCCGGACGAGGAGGCAGCTGACGACTCTGGGGATGGGTCGCGCGCCAGGGGGGAGGAGATACGAGGGGCAATTTTGTAAATTGCGGTGATGAAGCGATCGATTGATCCCGCGCGGGGCGGGGGCGACGGCGCTGCGTCGGCGGGGGTAGGGACAACCAACGACTCGCGCGGGAGGCCCCCAATTTCTTGCTGTGAACCGAATACGGTCGTAGCACTCTCAGCCGATAATGGCGGCGCGTGCTTTGACGTCGTGGCGACGATCGAGGTGCGCGGTGTAGAATTAGGGTCGGCCGAACCAGGCGATTCGTGTGGGGCGGTAAGGTGCTCGACGACCGAGGCGTGCAGAACGCCGTCGGCCGATTCGGCGGTGGCCTGGTCGGTGGTGGATGCGGTGATATTGAACCCATCATCCCCGTTAATATCGGCGAGTGGCTGTGCGCCAACAGCTTCTCCTTCCCAGAATCCACCTGACACCTGCGCGTCGGATTCGGTGTCCGAAGCACTATCATCACAATCATCGTAGATCATCTCCTCCACCTGATCGATATCACTGAAAGCACCAGCAGCCCCGGCAGAAATTTCAGATTCAGACCCGCGTCTGATATAAACACCACGGCGACGTCCGTAAGGGGCAGTCGGCCTGTCAGAGATCTTGGAACTCGAACTCGTTGAGTAGTCCGAAACGGAAGACGCGATGGACCGCGACGACACGCAGCCAGTTCCATCAACCATCTCGTTGCTCTCGTTCTCTCGGCGGGCAAGACATTCCGCCATAAACGCGGTAAAATCCAGAGGCGGGGCACTGGCCTCTGCCAGATCGGGCGTGATCATGACAGGCGGCGGGGGAGTAGGCGTTCGAATTACGCCCCGGGCTTCGGCGGCTGAGTGCACTTCTCGTCGAACGGCCTCTCGGCGCGCGATAACGTCGCGTGGGGAGGTGCGAGGCTTAGCAGTGAAGGCATGCAGGTCGTGGCCGGGGGCAAGGCAGCTTTTCGGCGCGCGACGGTGGACGTTCTTTAGAATTAACGGTGTGACGGCCGGTGGTGGGGGGATGGATTCGGCGGGGTCGTATCGCTTCGGCTCCCGCGCAGTCGCGACCTCGATGGGCGCAGCGACCGTGGCATTACCAATTTGGTCGACCATGCCGCTAACAATTGGAAAGCTCTCCTTAATCTCTGCACCTCCCTTTTCCCCAGCAACGGCATCAACCTTTCCAGCACGCTCCGCTAGCCTTTCGTTGACGTTGGACTGTCTGCGAGCAAGCTGCCGCTCTACCGACGCGTCGACCGAGCGTTTTCGCTCGATCTTTTCGCGTATAAGGTGATAAAGGGACGTGACCGGGTGCTGCCCCGTCCTGCGGTCAGCAAGTAGCCGACGTGTCTCGGTGGCCGAGATTCCGAATCGCGTAAGTTCCTTCAGAGCGGCCTCATCGGGGCGGAGCTCAACTGGAGGCCGAGGGAGGAGGTAGTTTTCGAGGTAAACACCTGGAGGCCGCCCCTCGTTCACCCATCTGGGTAGGGAGTAGGTGGCGAGAAGGTAGTGAACTCAGTCATTTGCGATGCTTTTCAGAGGGGGGGAGCTGTATGGTGCACGATGCTTACTTTGATTTGATCACCTCCGAAAGCTTGATACGCCTCTTAGCATCGACAGTCAACATCCTTCGAATCAGGTCCGTAAGATCTAGCGTGGGTGGTCGGTGGGGAATCAGTCTTCAGAGCTGACCTTAAGATCTGCCGACCGTTCATCTCCCCTCTGCACCGCCTGTGGATGCGATCTAAAGACCACTTACCTGGGGAGAGCTTGGACGGGATCTTGTACTGCGCGTTGGTGATCAGTTTGAACAGGTCCGGAAGGGCCGGCGCGTCGAAGGGCAGGCTGCCCGTAACCATTGCATACAGAATAACGCCAAGACTCCAAACATCAACCTCGGGGCCGACATAACGCTTTCCTGCAATCATTTCAGGAGCGGCGTAAAACGGAGAACTGGGACGAAGGCAGGGATTTAGCAGGATTGTTTTTCTTTTTCTTGCGACGGGAGAGAAGGCCCCCCCCAAAAAATAAATCTACGCACCCGCAGAATGTAGACAGGAATTTGTCGCGGTGGAAGGTGTTCCCGAACCCGAAATCGATAATCTTGACGCATTTATTGCTGTCGATTAAAACATTCTTGCAGTGTCGTAGTAGTGCGGAAGGGAGAGATGAGATTAGGCTCCATAGGCAATATATCCGATGCGAACGGAGGGAAGATATTAAGGACTTTACCTCCGGCTTCAGGTCCCGGTGAATAATCGAGTTCTACATTCGGGGATTCGCCGTTGCGGAGATTAAGGATATGACGAGCGCAAATATCAGCCCTCGAAGCCATCCCGCGTCGCTCCCGAGCCTGACCTTGTGGCAATAATCTATTGCGCTCAATATCTGCCTGAAGAAGATCCGCGCCTCCCATTCAGACAACGAGAGATTCTCGACAATATAATCAAACAATTCACCACCCGCGACAAACTCCATGATGAAATAAACCGTGGAGGCGTCCTCCAGCACATTGTAGACCTTAACGATATGGCGATGGTGCAAAAGCTGCACCAAACGGATCTCCCTCTGGATGCTGTTCCTCTGGGTGTCGTTGGTGACTGATGCTTTCTCGATTATTTTTATAGCGACCTTGTTGGAAGTTGGCGGTGGGCAGGTTAACAATGGGCAACTCTGATGATTGGCTGGATTCGGGTTGCAATGAATTCGTTTTCCTACCTTCTCCCCGGTCGCGACATGCTGGGCAAGCTTGACCTTCCCAAAGGTTCCCTGGCCGATGGTTTCCATCAACCGGTATGGACCACAGTGATCGGGCACGGCCCGCAGGTTCGCGCAGATACCGTTGGGCGTCAGGACAAGTTTGCGCGAGGTACGTCGAGACGACGCTGGTGGCACGGAGGAGCTTGACGCAGCCTCGGGACTTGCGGACGCGGTCGGGGTTTCTGGCGATATCGCAGTAGCGTTCTGGGGTCCGATATTAGGGGGAGGAGAGTCAAGTCAGTGTGAGGACTTTCCTTGTCACTCTAATTGTTCCGATTACATTTACGGTACCCCTCCCTCCCCCTCCTTATCCGGACTACTCGCGGCACTACTAGACGCTCACCTCCGTCATCAAATGCGAGACCCCCGTCATTGCGGAGGTGGTAGTTGATGACATGTCCAAAATAACCGGATCAATGTTCTGCTTGAAGTTTGAGGAGAACGCTGTTGCTGCCGGATTCGGAACAGGAACGGAAGGAGCCATCGAAAAATTGCAAGTAAGCGGCGACTGCACGTTCTTTGGGAATGGATACGGCAGGGAGGTGACGAGGGTCAGATACTGCCCAGCAAATGTCGAACAATTGCAACGTCTCGTCTCGCCGTCAGGATTGCATGCAAATCCATTAAACAGCCCGCCAGTGCCCAATTACCTGCTCCATGCCGGCGCGCGCGATGAATTGGGTCGTTGGCGCCCACCCAAAGTATTCGGGCATATAATGCTCTTCACCCGGAAGAAGAGGAGGCGGGATCGCAGAGTGCGCCACTACATCGACGGCGGCGACAGTGTCGGCCTCCTCGTGACTGCGGTGATTGTCATGATCGGTCGGTGACCGCCCCGCCGACCCGTCTATTGGTACATGCTCTTCTTTTTCAAGCGCTGATTGTGTGATGGGATTCGCCGTCGATCAGTTGAAGTCGACCACAAATCACAAAAGTTGATCCTCGCCTGATGCATCCCACCACAGACCCCGTCCGACTGCATTCTCTCCCTTGGAGAGATTATGCAGGTGTCCATCCACCATCTTCCTCGGTTGAGCCTCATGCTCTTCCAATCGCTTTTGACTGGATTCTTTCGCCCCCAAAAATCGATCGCCACCCCTGCTGCTCATGCACTCCACCGCAACCCCGTCGTTCGGCTCTTACCCTCAAGGTCCTCGGCAGTCACCCCGTGCTTGTTATGACGACTGATTGACGAGCCCATTGCTGGGGGTTTATGCGAGCGAAGATATGGAGGCTGAGGAAAGTGATGTTGGGAAATCGTCCTTGTTGCTTTCGGAAAAGCAAAGGGAGAGGAAGGAAGAGGCTGCCCTAAACATGGGTGAACGACGCTTTTGAGGCGATGACTGCTGCTTGCTCTCGCAGGTGATGTTCCCCGAAACAAATGCCCTAAATATGTGCTCAATTTCCCACCAGCGGATTCGGGCGACGATCCGCACCCCTTTTCCCTATATTGACCCTGGGAACTGCCGAGGCGAAGGGCCAAGGGCTATGATCGGCGGTTTAAATTAATGAATTAGGAGCCACCACGTCCGACGACCTCAACTGAGTCTCAACGTCGAACCTCTTTGGAAGTCGAGGTCGCAGCCGTCCGGGAGCCCGACTAGGCTCTTTGTGCGCTGATGTTGATCGCCAAATGGCTGCAGCGTTTGGGTTCCCTCGGTGGGATATTTGACGGATCGATACTTGACTTTCTGAACCCGATGGCTGCCAATCCTTGACGTCCAGGCTATACGCGGCATCGGCCTCTTGACTCTCACATATGCTCCGCCACCCGGCACGCCAGATGGGACTCAAGTTTTCAAGGCCATCCCTTCTGATCCTTAAATTGGGCTTGCCGGCTGCGAAAGATGATGGGGAGTGATGGAAGAACAACGAGCGGTCCCAAACCAGCCCGATCAAAATCCAAGACCGAACGATGGCGCCATCTCTTCAGATAGGCAGAGGAACCGCAAAATAAGGCAGAATAAAGTTATATACAAAATACAAAGCGCTTGACAGGTCACCCTTCTCCCCTCGATTCGTCAGCAGTTTCTGCCCGGCCCACTCCACCCCCTCGCAGGAGAACGTGCCAGTTGGGTCGAAGACTGGCACTGCCGGGGAGGCGAAGGCGGGAGCCGGGACCGAGGACGCGATAGTTGGGACAGCGGTTTGGGTTGTGGGTCGGGAAGGGGGCGAAATCGTGGGTTGGAAAGCCTTGTTTGACGCAGCTCCACTTCCTCTGAGCTCCTTTTTTTACTCCTTTCCCTTTGCCTACCCTGTTGCCCATCCTGCCCCGTCAGGATCGGTATGCACGCGTTCGCCACGATCCTCCCCCGGAAGCAGATACGCCTCCTGCCGATCGTCGAGTGGCTCGAAACGGAGCTACAGGATGATCGGGTTGGCCGCGTTCGAAGGCAGCTGGAGGTTGCCACTTGTCACCGGCGTTCGCTCGCATGCCGTCTTGATAGATCGATGCGTGGGGCGAATCATTGTGTGCCCTATAGAAACATCGTTGTCAGCCCAGTAACCTTAGTTCCTCGTATTGCCATTTTTGGCATTCCTCTCCCCCTTGATCCTCGTGAACAGTCGGAATAGGAATGAGAAAATAATCCGTCGCTTGACATGATGCTTCCATGCTTTTTTATGACCAACCACTGCTGCTTCCTTCTCGATGATATCTCCTTTTGGTCGAGGTAGGGGGGTTCGGGGTTCGGTTGCAACACTCCCCCGCCAAATCATTCCCACTGCACATGTCTTTCAACCGCTAAACGTACGTCGTGGGCCATCGCTGCACTCCGCCACAAAAACTTATTTTTCAAGAAACTCTTCCCGCCCACTTGAAAAACACTACCGCGTCAAGACGCGAATTCTGGTGAGCAACACACAAGTCGCCGGGCAACATAGTAATGTGATGAACACCTTACTTCCATTTACATGCCCACTCCACAAGATCCAGCGCAAAAATACTTTCAGTCATTGCTTCCTTTCGCCATCCATTCGGCGAGAGAGGCACACTCGGGCTGATCGACGTGCATACACCCTCCTGATAAACGGCCAATGGCTATACGGGTTTGCTGACTCCTTCCTTCTGGGATTTGGTCGGGATATGTAGGAAGACTCTTGCGTGACGATGTTTCGTTATCCGTGTTGTGCAAACGCTGTGCATACCAAGATCTTATTGCCTTGTTGTTTGACCTCACCTCTCTGCTCATCAGAATAATCCTCGTCATCGGAATCATACTTTTGCTGGCTGGTAGATTCAAAAAGAGTCACAGTCAGTTTGTCCGAATCCCATTTTTTCGGCAACATTGACGATCTCTCCTCGTCCAATCGTTCCAAATCAGTCCTCATGTTTGTGCCCGATTAGCACATGGGACCCCAAAGAAGTTTGGTATCTCGCCACCAGATAATGATACAAGATGGAAGAGCAAAAGGTTATGTTGTGCTTTATCTAAGATCAAGCAGTGTTTCGCCTTCCTGATGAACTTCACCTTCCGGTCAGGAACGTCGAAGTGCTCTCCAGCGACAGCCAAATGATATTTCTTGATCATCAAGCCGTCCTTCTCCAACTGCAAAACCGATCTACTATCCCCGCGATCATTCAGTGAGGACCCCGTCAGCTTTCGAGATGAGCGCAAACAAATCCTCGTCGAAGCGAGTTCAGGTCGATCAGTTTGTCGCCGGGGTACATGGTCATGAGATGGACGATATAGGTTCGATTCCAGTTGCGGTAGCCTCTCCACAAGAGCCGCTTGAGAAAATAGTTTGAGTGGTGAGTTCCTTTTGATATGCGAGATAAGTCAGCGGCTTCCCTCCCGCCACCACTTTCTTTGATGCACTATTCTTGGAGGTAGCCACGATGGAGGCATTGCGGCGCCCGGGGCCTTTGAAGTGGAACCAGTTCAAGGAGTCGCTGAGGCGTGTTCCGCGCCTACCCTGTGTCTTCTCGTGAATCTTCGCTTTCTCTTCCATGTTCATTTTGATAAGTTCCTACGTAATTCTGGAATCTTTCATATCAACAGACCAGCCAGGCGCCACCCAAAAGTTCTTGCAGTCTTGGACGTCGTGGTTGCACCTTCTATCGCATTCTTCGCATTCCTGATCATTCAAATTATATGATGCCGTGAGCTCCAACAAGTCACTTTTCCTATTCTCATCGCCGAACTGTCAATTAAGCAAAGAACTGCGTCACAACAAAGCCGGGATAGAAATCTGGGCTGCGATGAATTGTGTATTTGCGGCCCTTTCCGTAAAAGGTGTGATGGAGAAGCTCGTCCGAGTTGGTGTTGAACAGCATTCGCAGGTGGCCCCATCTGTGCGTTTGGTGATGGGGCTGATCCACCGACCAAATTGTCCATTCGTGGGATTTAGTCCAGGCCCCGGCCTTCTTCTCGATGCGGAAAATGCTAAACATGTCGATTTGGATCGGAATTCCTGCTCCGTCCACTGCATCCTTCATTGTTCCATTCCACATATGATATGCGAGAACGAGCGCCTTTTGGGCTTCAGGCCCGGGCGGCATTGGCTGGTCGCACTTGAGATTTTTCAGCTTCATTTGGGTACCTTCCTCTTCGATCAGCTCCGGCGTGTGCGTGACAACGTCCACTTCCCATTCTCCCTCCATTTGCATGTTCGCGAACGGACCGAAATGCTTGTCGAGGAGAGTCAGATATCTGTTCCTATCTTTGGTGCGGCTTGCGACATCGTAGAGTTTGAACTTTGCCGCCGAGCTGAAAAGAGGCGGAAAGTTTAGAGACGCATTGATAGAGCTCCAGTCCCAGGCAGAAGTTCTGTGTAGCGGGGTATCGGTGAAAAAGAAGATGAGCGACAAGACTTCAGTTGGGAAGACTGATATCTTCGTTCGAGGCGGAGCGGCCATTCTGCGAGAATAAGAGGAGATCTGGACCCGACGGCAACGATTAGCTCAAATGGTGGGAGCTGCTTTGGAAACTATTGATCCTCAATTTCAAAGTTCGTCTTACCTGGACCCGAAGGCGACGCTCACTCTTTTGTAATAAGTAGAATCGTAGCAGTTGAGATGCAGTGTTCGTTTCTCTTCTCTCGCCGCGCGTCAACGCGCGAATTGCACAATCAATGCCCGGCGCAGTGATTTCAACGAGGTGCGGGAGCTCTGGGTGTGCATCGTCGGCCGAGTCTCGTGACCGCTTCTCTTCGACCTCAACAGTTGGCGACCTCGAGGCTCGACGGCTGGTGATGGTGCGGAGCTTCAAAGGCAAAGCAGCGGAATTATTTGATTTCTTGGGGCCGATGATTGGATATTCTCGGAAGTGATCGTTCCCGACGGTCCAGCGGTGCGAGACTGACAATGGAAGGGAAATGAAGGAGAAGACGAGGAACAAGCAGGACGTCATTGTGGGATCATGGCGAAAACAGCACTCTCACACTGTAGAATAGACAAGCAAAGGCCGACTAAAATCCCCTTGCCGCTTCGGTCCATCGGTTTCCCTCCCCCCTCCCCTCCACAGTCTCCTCTCCGCGGACCGTCCGCGCGAAATGTCACCATATATCAAGACAATCGCGGTCGAGATACATGTGGTGGAAATTGCGAACGGCTTATTTCGACCGGGTGTGTGTGTAAAGGTGTAAGGGTCCATCAAAAACAAGTGATGCAGCAGTCACCCAACACAGATCGGGACACCGACCTCTCGGATTCCGCAAGCTTTAGGCACGCACCAAATTGCACGGGAGAACGATCTCTGCCGGCGTGGGGCTTGCGACGAAGATCGACCAGCCGTCGTCGTCGGCCATCACGACCCTGGGGCGATGGGTGCGAGGCCAAAGTGGGATTTTTCATGATTTTTTCTTCTC
>KZ994404.1:0-12002 GCA_003614705.1 Blyttiomyces helicus | reverse complement strand
ACCCTCCTCCATCTACGCCACTAAGAACCACCACATGACTCTTTCGGCGAAAAGACCTCACCGAGAGTCTTACATTTTAAAGGAGAATAAGAACTCGCCACAAGCCGGTGGAGTCCTGGAGCGAGACTGGAGTGCTCTGACTATGCTACAACTGGGAAGCATGACTATCTAGGTCGGGATGGGGACCCGCTGTATTGAACGCGGAGGGCTCAGAGGGGAGGAGGAGAGAATGCCAGGAGGGAGGGGGGCGAGAGAGAAGGGAAGGAGAACCGCACAGGCGGGACCAAAGGGGAGGGGCCAGAGGGTGTGAAGGAGTCGACATAACGTCGTGCCTCATCCACCACCACGTTGCGGGCCTCAACGACCTGCTGACGGCCGAGATCCCAGATGCGGTACGCCTTGCGTTCGTCAGAGTACCCGAGGAACGCACCGCGAATCGCACGAGAGTCCATGTTCAGGAATTCGGCCTTCTCCACGGGGATGAGGGCGACGGAACCAAAGTCGCGCAAGTGGTCGAGCGAGAGGCGAACACCGTGATGGCCCTCGTAGGGGGTCACCGGGGGCCCCGCGCAAGGAGAGCGGTTGTAGCAGTGAATGACGGTTTGTAGAACCTCGCCCCAGAACTTGCCATCCATGCCACTGGTCTCGAGGAGCGTGCGCACCTGCTCGCCCACAGTCTGGTTGAAACTCTTTGCGATCCCGTTCTGCTCTGGGGCGCGCGCCGTTGTCTCAAGATGGACTATCCCGTGTTCAGCAAAGAACGTAGCCGTTGCCTAGGAGGCCCGTTCGTCGGTGTTCAAGCGAACGTGCGACACAAGGTACCACAATCACCTTGAGGGCGGCGAAGACCTCGCTTTTCGACTCGAGCAGGACAACGAAAGCGAAGCCGGTCTTTTCCAGGAGGAACGAGGCGAAGTAGGTCTTGCCAGGAGAGGCGGGGGCGGAATCGGCCCGCAGATGTCAACCGAGTGTTGCCATCCTTGAGGGAGTGGGTGGGGTCAGCGGACAGTGGGAAGGATTGCCAGCTGTTGCAGCCAACACACGACGACGGACGCTCGATGCCAGGCAGATCCGATGGCGTTATGCCACGTAGGCGCGCTAGGTCGTCGAAGCCCAGGTGGCAGAGGCGCTCATGCCAGGGGGCGGATAGGCGGGCAGCAGGCGCCGAGACGCTGACCAGGGACGCGCCAGCGGGGGCAAGGGGAAGGCGCCCCACCCGCCCTTCGCGAGCAGCGTCGGTGCGATCAAACTGGATCGATCCACAGGCGAATGTCGCGTATCCAGATTTGCCCAGAAGGATTCTCGATTCAGTCGTGAAGTATGGACTAAGGAGTGACGCCTGAAACGGGCATCCACGGTGGGGCTATGGTAAGTTCGAGCTGGTTGGCCACATGGTGCTAGGAACCGCTTCTGTAGATTCGAGAACTCTGAAAGAACCCTTTCCTCATCCGCAGTTTCAATCGCTGCTTTCGATACATCGCTCGCATTCGAAGCGATATTCGACAATCCCTTGAGACGAAACCGATCATTCCGACATGACCTACCATAGTCTGTGGAGGGCCATGGGCCAGACTCATGGGCTGACATCGGAACGGGTCTGGACCGGAGTCCAGACTGGCGTGGACTCGGTCGTGAGCCTGCAAGAACGCAAATGACCCCGCCTTCGACGAAGACGAAATTGGAACGAATGGAGCAACCCCTTTGGGCTCTTACCGAGAGTCCCAAGACGGCGTCGGCAGCAACCCCCTATAAGAGGACCGACGTCAATGGAATCAACCCCCTCCAACCCACACCCAGCAAACCAACCAAACAATGCTTGTAGCCCTCGCAGCAGCATCCGACGTCTCCGCAACCACCACCATCCCCTACGCCCGCTCCGTCGCGTCCTCGGTCTCGTCCTTCCCCCGCGTCGTCACCGACGACTCGCCAGACTCCCCGTTCTCCCCCCGATGCACCGAGATGTCCTACGCCGTCGTGTGGCTGTCGTCGTTTGCCCGCGAACGGTGCATGACCTCCTTCCAAAACCCCGAGGGCGGCCGTCGGTCCGTTTACCAGGTCTCTGCGCCCGCGGAAGCGAACGTCACCCTGGAAGATACGGACCTCCTCCCAGAGGAGAAGCGCCAGACGAAAACCCCTGCGCCGAAGAAGGGGAAGAAGATCGCGAGGGTGATCAAGAGGCTGTTCCGCAAGACGTCGATCGTGGCTTGAACTCTTCTCTTGCTGTGGGGCGTTTGCCATGTATTTATTTTTACAACATAGAATCCTTCGTGCCTCTCCTAGAATCGTCCGCTCTGTCTTTTTGCCCTTCGCCCTTCTTCGGCGGTTTGTTTGGCGGGGTGGGTTGGGTGTACCTTTGAGAGTTGTTTGGAGAGAGGACGTTTGGGCTCACTCCCGCCCTCACCAAGCTGCCAGATGATCGCCTCGTCTTTCACCTTGCCCGCACGTGAGTACCTCGGGCGTCTGGCGGGTTGATAGCAGGTGGAAGTTGGAGGACAGGCGAAGGTCATGGGTTGTGGAGCAGGACAACGGGGAGGATGGGCCACCCGGGGAAGACCAACTTGCAGCAACGCACAGGGGGAGCCCGGCCCCACGCCAATGAACCCCTTCGGACGGGTCGACCCGCTCGTCCTCAATACGAATGAAAATCTGTGGGGAATGACTGAGGAGCGCCCTGGGGAAGTCAGAAGGCAAGGCCGCAAGCCGCATCTTGATAAGCGCGTTTGCGCCGCGCGCGCACTCTCGCGACGCCTCCGCACCCTCAAGCTGTGTCGTCTCATGAGCTCTCATCATTCGTGTTTCTGCTCACCCATCTAGAGTATCGAGGTCTCTCAACTCCAACGGCCCGGCCACTACTCCTAAGAACGTGCAATACACCTCGCCTGCTCGTCGAACCTCCCAAAGCATCCTTACCCCTCCGTATGGTGATCTGCGCCACCAAATACTTTGGACGGGTTCGGAATCGGTCGCGATTGACGGATTGCCCGTTCTCTTTTGTGAACCTATTCGCGGCTCGCCTGCCCTCTTCCAACAGAGACAAGGGATGCACGAGAAGCGAGTTGACGAGCGTCGAGGGCGGCGAGGGAGAGGTTTGGGGGTTGGGTGGGGGGGGGCTGGGGGTAGGGGGCGGATCACGACATTGCGAGGTCCCATCGGATGTACCGCGTCCAGGATCGACGCAGAACCTACCCACGCGGCCCAGAATTCCGGAGGATCGGAGATGGCTGGAAGGATGTGGTGGATCGCGGCGGACGAGCGATTTCTGGGGGGAGGACGGCCGCAAAGCACAGGGTTCAGAGCAAATGCGCACGAAAACAGGTGGCGACGTGCGCCCATGTCGCATGCGAAGGTGATTCAGGCACGGCAAACGGGCAGAGGGTGGGGGAGCAGCACGCCGAGCATCCACTGGTAGCGGAGGACGCGGTGGTGCTGGCGAAGACGGAGCACCGATGGCGGCATGGGTGAGGGGGTCAGGCAGGGGATGATCTCACCGTAAATGTTGCCCAAGTCAGAGAGGGAGGTAGAATCGGCGGTAGGCGAGAGGGATCCGAAGGCTTTCCGAAAGGGCTCTCCTCGGCAGCGAATGAGAGCGGAATGTCGAGAGTGATGCGGACGACGCTTAGCTCCTTCTTTCGGATGAAACTTACTTTGCCAATCCGTCCTTCCGAAAGCCTCCTCGTTTTCGTGTCCGGCATGCTGCTGCCCCTGACGCCAGCAGGATGGGATATGTCGTAGCGACCTTCTCGGAAGGGTGGCATTCCCAACGCCATCATGATACTGTGGCGCGGAGCATTGAGAATCCGGATGGGAATCACCGATTCGGACGAGGGGTGAGGGGTGCGGGAAGGCGGGTTCCTTCACTCCTGGACTCTTGGTACTCTTGGATGCGTAAAGAGAGGACAAGAAAGAGCACTACCCGCTTCGCCTTCCATCTTTTCCCTTCACACAACAACCAAACGATCTGCAGCTGCACATCGGCCGCGCGGATCAAATCAGAACCTGAATGTGACCTGACAGCTGATTGAGAGCAGGATACTTCGAAACAATCCTGCGGGGATGCATCCTCCGCAGCCGATCCTATCCGATGCTTCTTTTCTGCCGGCGAAAAAAAGGGGAAACACCGCCAATGCAAAGGACGTGTCCTTTTTTTCCCCTTAGCTCATCGAATGTGGGGTAACCTCTACTTGAAGTCTTCCTGCCTTGAGCTTGCACCGCTCGCTGCTTGCCTTTCATCCCCGATCCCGCATTATGCCACAATCAAAAGGTCCCCTCGGGGAAAGGCAGTATGTGCCTCTCAACGACCTGGAAAGCAGGCAGGAAGATGCGAGTGGAGACATTGGGGCAGCCGCGACTTCGATGAGACCACCGCCCTCCAGAAAGCCATCGAGATTGGCGTCGGCGTTGAGTCTTTTCAGCAGCATGGGCAGAGGTCCAGGTATGTTGGCATGACCGTTCATCACTCCGATTGATGATTTCTGCTGACGAATCGATCCTTCTCCCCCAACAGCGGCCCCTGTTTCACGCCAACCAAGCGGTTTCTTCCCCCACAACAACACATCCCCATCCTTTGCCCGCCTTCCGATCCCCTGGGCAGTCCACGGAGCCAACCAAGATGCGCGAGAGGCCGGCATGCTGTGTGGCCTTGCCCTTGCGCTGGCATCCCACGGAGCCCCGCTTTACAGGGTGGAGCATCGCATATCGATGGCAGCCGACGAGCTCGGGATTCCAATCTCGATTTTCTCGCTGCCGTCGACGCTGATGATAAGCGTCGGGGACGGCAGCTTGAGACACCCGTCGCGGACGCAGTACCTGTCTGTCTCGCTCGCGTTCAATATGTCCAAGTTGCACGAAGCCGACCAGCTCGCCAAACGCATCTCGGAGATCCGGACGCGGAAGGTCGCGACGGCTGGGGATGGGGCGGGGCTAGCGGGGGGTGGCGGCGGTGGCGGTGGCGGCAGGCGTGGGTCGGCGTTTGCGGGCCGGGGGTCGGTTGTTGGGATGGGGAGGTCGTCGGTTGTTGGTGGGCGGTCGTCGGTTGCGATGGGGAAGGCGCGCGTCCCACCGCCGCCGGTGGGCGCGATATCCTCGTCCGCGCCCGCTCGCGACGCCGCTGGTCTCGCTGGCCGCAGCGATTGTCCCATCACATCCGAACCGCTAACGAGCTCCCCGAGCCAGAGCCCGGCTCCCGGCGCCTTGCCCTCGGAAGCCGAAGAGATCGACGAGATCCTCACAAAGCTCGACGCCATCAATCAAGAGGATGGATATCCCGTCATAGTGCGCATTCTCGCCTCGGCCGTGCAGAGCGCCATGATCGCCGTTCTCCTCTTCCGGGCGTCGTGGGCCGACGGAATCGCTTCGTTCGTGCTGGGCGCCGTCACCGGGATAGGGGTCCATCTTTCCCACGAGTACGGCTTTGAGGGCGCGATCGAGGTGCTGATGTCCATCGCGGTGTCGGCCGGAGCGAAATTTCTGGCGCAGCTTCCATTTTGGGCGGACGTCTCGGGCACCGGCTTCGGTCTCTGTACCGAAGTCACCGAAATATGCGCTATCGCGCAGCTGATGCCCGGCGTGACTATCACGCTCGGGATGCTTGAAATGGGGAGCAATAACCCCGTCGCGGGGTCGGTGCGCATGTTCCAGTCCTTTATTCGCACGCTGAAGCTAGGGTAGGCGTCGCTATGAAGTAACTTTTCGGGCTTGCAACCCGACGTGAGCTAACTAATGATCCATGCCTAAAGGTACGGCATCACGACGGGAACTCGCGTCGCTTACTATATCTTGGAGATTTTCGGAGGATCTAACGCGGGCGACGTCAAAGCGTGTCCGACTTCAAGTCCCTCAACCGAATTCATCGAGCTATGGAGATCGTTGTTGTTCATTCCAGTAAGTTACCTCCATAGCTTTTCCGACTGAATTCTATTCAACTCGTTCGTTTTCCGGGGCTTAAAGTTTTTTTTTCAAAAGATGAATATTGCTATCCTGATTCTTCTCAAAGCAAATATTTCCCAGTGGCCGCACATGTCGGTTGCGTCGGTGGTAGGCTTCGGCGTCAGCCAGGTCGCGGGCAGGTTCTTCAAACCGGTACGTCAGCGACGGATATAATCTATTGGGCGATGTGTCGTAGAGGCATGGGTTGTCGCTTCGTGCTAACCCTATACATAGGACATTGCAGCCGGCATGGCAGCTTTCGCAATCGGCACAGTGGCGAACATCCACGCGCGGCGCACCAATAACATTGCAATCGCTGCAGTCCTCGCAGGTGAATATTGTGCCCCCCCTCAATATTTTCTCTTCAAACCAATATCCGTGTATCTGACCTGGCTCATCTATTGGTACATGACGACACAGGCATATTTTGGCTGGTACCCGGAGGCGTCGGCGTCAAGGGCGCCATTGCTGCCTTCTCATCCGATAGTCTGGCGAGCGGCACGTCTTTTGGAATAGACATGAGTACCCGCGCCATGTCCATCGCCGTCGGTCTCTTGTAAGTGTGCGGCTTGTCGGTTCGCTCTCGAAGACGATTCCATGCCATGCGCCGAGTCTGATCTTTTTTGTGTTTGGTTGGCGCAGTGTTGCAAACTCGCTGGCGTTCCCGATCCGAGTCCAGGAAAACCAACCCTTCTCCAACCAAGATATACTCATGACCGTGTGAAAACGCTCCTCCCTCCTTCGGAACTGTATGTGTCCAGTGTAAGAAACAACCTCGACATGGTGCTTCTGGTTAACCTCTGGCATGTGCCTGCTGTCTGTTCCATCGCTCTGCAATTACGAGCCTCGAGGGAGAGAAGAGAGAGGAAGCTTCTGGGCTGAAAGGAGAACGGCATAATCGAGGGCCATGATGCGGCGACTGTGGCGAATGTCTGTGCCGGGCACGCGACGCAAGACGGCGACGCATTCCCCGACAATCCAAAGTCTCCCTTCCCCACTTGACGAACGATGGAGACACTCGATTATTTTCCTCAGTAATGAACACAGTGCCTGCCAAAAGACTTCACTTGGAGCAAAAGGATTAGACAATGGAGAGACAGGACCAGAAAGTGAAGCGCAGCTCGTTTCAAAACGTACTGCGATGTGAGGTTTTCCTCTGCGGCGCAGGAGCCGTGGCGACGGGAGGGGAAGCGAAGGAGAATTGCCGCGGCGAGGAACGCCCGCTATCAATCAATATTATTTTATTGGGGCTACGTGCGGCGAAGGTGGGAGAGGAGCGAGGACAGAAGTATTCGCACTACTTGAGGGAGCGGGACAGAAGCTGTAGGAGCGAAGGGGTGTCAGGCAGATAAGCGATTCAAGCGAAGGAGAAAAAAGGCGGTTCGTGGAGAAAGGTCGCCCAAGATCAACGCACCGGTCGAGCGGTATAGAGGCGACGATGCTCCTATCCCGCGTGGCTTGTGGCAGACGGTAATCCGGGTTGAAAGGCAGTTCGAGAAGTGCGCCGCAATGGGAGAAACGTGGATAGAAGAGGTTCGGGGCCGGGGTGGGGATGGAAGGAGGGGCGTGGGTCAGTAAAACGGGACAACGGTTTGGGCCATAAAAATCGGTCGCAGCAGAGGAGTTCGCGATCGTCAGGACAAGGGGAAGTGTTTGCGAGATGCAGCTCCAGGGGCGAGCGCTACGCAGCCGGTTCAATTAGAACGGCGATCTGCAGCAGTGCGGTTGGGAGGGTATGGGCCAGCAAGTCCCTCGCAGGGGGCCTCCGGCTGCACGGTCCACGACTCCCGGTCCCCGCATCCCAAGCAAGAATCAAACCGACCGCAAGCAAGTGCTTGCAGTGCCAGTTGCAAAGGGCTAGACTGGCAAGCAAGGGCTTAACTCTGTATTCTCCCCCGTCCAATTTCTCGACCGCGACGCCTCATCCAGTCTGCCTCCCGCTCCTGGCCCCCGAAAAGCTCACCCGCTTGACTGTCGAGCGAAGGGTGGCGCGGGGCTGGCAAAGCTGGTGGAAGCGAGGAACGCAAAGCTGATGGCGGACGAGAGTCGCGGGAAGGAGAGGGCCGCCAACTCGAGTGAAGCATGCCGAGGAAAGGGGCTCCTTGAAGGTCTGTGGACGGCGGGGTTGGAGAAGGGGTTGAATGGCTGAAGGCAGCTTAGGCGCGTCGACGCGTAATTCATTCTAATGCGTGACCTCCCCACTCCCCAGGCAAGAGGCGCGTCTGCGCTGGATGCAAATGCACACCTGCCACCTCCACCTCCGTCGATCCAACCAGATCCCCTAGACCCCTTCCCCCACTAGCGTTGCGTCCGTCACTTTGCAACACGCCAAGCTTTGCCTGCCCCGCGCTGCCTCTCCTCAACAGTCACGCAGGTGAGTTTCGGGGGGCCAGAGTGCTGGGTGGGGCGCCGCGATCGAAAAACTGGACGGGGGAGAAGACAGAGTAAATTGCCCCAGCTTGCCTGCGTCCTGGCACTGCTTGCATTAGCTTGCGGTCGGATAACCGTGGCGGGGTTGCGGAAAGAGGAGTCGCGGACCACGCGGCCAGAGGCCCCCGCGAGGGACCTCGGCTTGGTGGCCCATACATTCCCAACCGCTCTGCTGCAATTCGCCAATCAACCCGAGGCGTCTGCCTGCAGCTCGGCAACACTTCCCCTTGTTCTGACGATCACGTACTCGTGTGCTGCGACCGATTTACGTTGCCGAAAGCGTTGTCGAGATTTACTAATCCATGCCCCTCCTCCCTTCCCCGCCCCGGCCTCCAACCTCTTTTATCCACAACTCCTGTCTTGCGGCGTCCTGCCTCAACCGTCCTCAACCCGGAGCACTTCTGCCACAAGTACACGTGGGATAGGAACGGCGTCGGATGCTGACCGCTCGACCGGTACGTTGATCTTGGCTGACTTTTCTCCACGAATGGCCCTTTTCTCCTGCGCATCAACCGCGCATGTCACTTTGCTTGGGTCGCTCATTTCCCCCTGCCCATTCGCCCCGCAGCTTCTATCCCGCTACCTGAAGCTTGTATGAATTCTTCTGCCCTCGCTGCTCGTCCATTCCGCCGCTTGAAACTCCATCAAAGTCAACCGATCGCGACGATCCTCGCCGCGGCAGCTCAAGTTCGCCTCACCATTTGATGGTGTACGGCGATGAGAGGCCGTAACCCAGGAGCTGAGCTCTCTGGCGAACCTTGGCGAGTGACGCGTGCCTCGGAGGCGGCGGCGTCCCTCGCGCAGCAAGCCTAGAGGTTGGTCCTCATTTGCCAGTCTGTCGAGAATGTTCCTCTGGTCTTGTCTGTCTACAGTGCAATCCCCTGGCGCCAAAAAAAGGTTTCGATCGTCCTGTATCTTGAAAGAGTCAGAAAACTGTCGTCGTCGGCCGATTGGGGACTTGACGAAACGGCATATTGAAACAGTTAGCCTCGCCTATTTAAGGCGTTCACAGATAGCTACTTCAACAAGGGGGTCGATTGCTTCCCTATGCCGCATTGGAGAAGCGCAGAGCCAGAGAAGCTGGTCTCTATGGGAAAGCCAGCGCTGACGTCCTGGCCCGCTCCAAGTAGGACTACGATCCGGTGCCATGGTACTTGCTCTGCCTTGTTGTCTGTGCCGTGGCATGCAAGATACGCTGAGCAGGCCTGTGTCCAGGCTGCAAATCTCTTTCCTTTTTCCTGCTGGCAAGTCCGAGAGCCAGCCTTGACCATCTTCGTTTCAAACGACCTGGCCGAACCCGCGATGCCAAATGCGACCGTGACCGACGACGGTGGAATCGACACGGCGCTGGCTTTGGAGCAGAAGGATACCCTACCCGAGGGCATCCCGCTCCCCGCTTCAATGACCGCACCCGCCGGGAAAGCTCCCATTGTTTTGCATGGTAATGTTGGGCAACGTCGCAAGTGGAGGACACTCTGGAAGCCGAGAGAGTGTGAGGGGGAAGGCAACGCAACGACTGACCTGCGTTTTTGACGCTTCCCTCCCTGTTTGTTCTAGTTCTGTGTGTCGCGTTTCACCACAGGTACAGCCCCGCCCCACAACTGCCCTGACGCCCCCATCCCCTCACGCGGTCTCCCTCGGAACCTGCCCTTCGCTAAGTTTTTTCTACCCCCACCAACTCTCTCACCAGAAACGGTCCACAGGTAACTTATTCACCGTCCTACGAGGCGGAGAGCACCCAGCATCGCCCTTGGACACGGCACCGGCTGCTCGTTCATATCCCACATCGAAGACGACTGCCAGATGACAAAAACTCACCCTATCCAAACTCACCCCATACTCTTTGGCCTACAGGTAGAGTATGCCTACCCGCCATTCCCGCACGTCGCCCACTCGCGTAGTCCGAGCGCGGCCTCGAGCGCGAGCGAAAGTCATCCTCCGATCGATCTGCCGGACGAATGGTCATTTTTGGTAGTTTCGTGGATTGTGAAAAGAACCCGGGAGGCGGTGCGGAGATTGGCAGTCAGTGAGGTGGTTACGCGGTGCGGAAATCTCATGTCGCCGCTCTCTCTCTCTTTTGCTCTCTTCCCGCTATCGCAAACACACTGGTAGCCTTTCCTGTGTCTGCCGGATGGCGCGCACGGTATGAAAAGTCTGATGGGCCGGCCGGTGTGTTTTTGGAGACATGCCGTAATTAGTTCCATTAGCTGACATTGTGATGTCCTGCTTCTTTCTGCGGAAATCTCCCATTTACGCTTTTCAGCAACAGAGGAAGAATTCATCTGTGGGTTCTTTAGTACTTGCCGCACAGTGTTTGCGGGTCGGCGAAGCTATGGAGGAGATGTGTGACTGGCTAGGCTGATTAAAACTTTCGATGCCTCTCTTCAGACTTTCACCTTCCCCCGGTACCGCAGTGGACCGAGTACCCTCAGTCGACGCTTTTTGGCCTCGCTTGCTACCGTCAGATCCCTGCTACCGTAAGCTCACCACAACGTTCAATCGCGGGCAGCTCGTGGGAGGAATAAGAGGAGGCGGAGGAGGCGTTGAGCGCGGGAGGAGGGGCCGGGCGGGGCCGGCGGCGATAGCGGATCATCCCTATTAGTATATTTGCGACAAGTCGCATATCTTAACCTCGCCGCCTGTCAACGTACAAAGGAACTCATCAACAAAACAGCAGACGTGACGCGAAGCACGGTCCAAAAAGCGGTGGTTGTCATCGCTACGCAGCCGATCCTTGGGTCCGTACGGAGCAAGCTCGGGCTGGTGACCCAGGCCTTTTTCGCGCAGAAGGATTTCTCAAAGATTGAGATTCTCGATGTGGGTTCGTGTGGAGCGCCGGGATAGCGGGGTAGGCGGTACGCGTTTGCTGGGAACGAGCCGGCTTATGCTTACCCCCTCTTCTGTTGAGTATAGACCCTCTACGAAAGCCTGAGCGTTTCAATAGTTGGACATATTCCGGATTCGACGCTGTTCATGGGTAAGATTCAGCGCATCTGATTTGTATCGTGATTTAACGGACAGGGGGCTCGCGACTGATTGTTTTTCCTTTGTGCGCGCATGTTGTTAATTATGATTTGTGCGACCCGATAGGGATTTCGTTGCGGGAGCTCTTGCACAAGTTTAAGCAAAAGTCATTGCAGTTGTTTAAGTTGTTACTTCTCGAGAAGCGCGTAGGTCATCAGTCCCCACTTCCCCCCTCTCCGCGATTTTACTATCCATATCCTTCTCTAGGAGGCGCTTTTTAACCGTGACCGCATTCCCGATCCTATAACGTTGATGTCCATCTCACTAGATCCTCTTCTTTGGCCAAAAAGTCGAGCGTCTGTCCGCCTACCAATACAGCCTCATCTCCCTCATACCCGGTAAGTCCACATCCCACACCCGCGACTGATTATCTTCCACCCCTGTCGATGAAAGCTGCCCTGACCCACGAAATTCTTCTCCCCGGCTGCTAGACCTGCTCCGCAACCTCGATGACGTCGGGGCGCCTAACCTCGGCAACCTCGAGAACCGCGCAGAGCGGGAACGCGTGCATGACAGTCGGGAGAGCTTGGCTGCGGCAGGGCACAGGGATAAGATCGAGCGGTTTGCGCTGCCGCTGCGAATTTTCGGGAAGGTATGATGGGAGGGGGTGTGGGCGCAATAAG
>KZ994403.1:0-12013 GCA_003614705.1 Blyttiomyces helicus | reverse complement strand
CTAACGAACCGGCGTTACGTCGAACCCATCGGCAGCCCTGCAGTTGCAGCTGTACTCCCCCCCAGAGTAATTCGCCAACATCTGCGGGGCCGGACACGGGATGCACGTAGAGAGATCCGCGCTTGGGTATTGGTTCGCCGGGCACGAACTGCATACCGCGGTGGCAAGTGGGTTCCCTGATGCGTCGCGATCGGCTGATATCCCACACAAGGAGGGGGGGGGTCGAGATGGGTTAGCATTCTCATACAGAGCCCTTAATGACGGGATGGGCGTCGTTTTGGAGGACTCACCAAGATACTTCCCCACCGCGCATCCGCAAGGTGCGGATGTGGAACTCGCGTTTACAACAGTAGAGGGACAGGTCAAGCAGAAAGTTTGATCATAAGATGCCACCTGAAGTTTTCGAAATGAACAAGGCGAAACAAGACCGCGAACGGGGCCATTCCCAGAGCGAATCAAAAAAAAATCCTTCATTTGCCTATCCTCCGTCCCTCACCTTCCCCACAGGACACGCCTGACACTGCGTCGAAAGGCTCCCCTGTCCATTAAGTGCAGCCTTATAATACCCCGCTGCACAAGCGCACCCTCCTGCCCCCAAAAAAGATAAATCAGATTGCCACTCCTCGATTGGACACGACACCGCAGCGAATGGATCCCCACGTCAGACCAACCCACCAGAGGCAGCGGGGACCTGGTTCCTTGGGCAGCTCGAGCACATCGCCGTGGTGGGATCCCACGCGATTGTCGAATTGCATGTGGGGATCGCGGGGGTTGAGGTTGTGAGTGAAGCGAGCGGTTGCAGCGATGCTGGTTTGGTGAGGACTGCTGCTAGCAGCACGAGCAGGGCGGTGGGGGTCATTGGGATCGGGCGGAGGGATGGGAGGAGATGTGGGGTTCATCGCAGCTGGAAATGTAACTTGTGCGTAGTCCTGTTGGTGGTGGGGTGGGGGGGGGGAGTAGGCCCCGGGAGGGCTTCCGATTTGCGGAGCGGGCCTGACGCGTCAATTCATTAAGCGGGGAAATAATTCATTCGAAGCTAGTATTGGCCGCTGCGCCCAACGAGTTTCAACAGACGAAGAGATCGGAACAGGCCCAACCTCAACACCTCGACCATCATCGCCCGCATCGACCGCTTCGCACTTGCATTCTCGTTCGGTGTCGCATAGGCAGCGCAACGATACATGCACGGCCTCTGTGGAGGGCCCATTACCGTCTTCGTCATCGCCCTTTGCGTCGTTGCCCTGGTGTGCGAATATCGCGGTGATGGGGTGTGGACGGGAGATTCGCTCGTGCGTGTTGTTGTTGCGGCGCGCCAGCTTGCGGGCGTGGGCGGGAGCTTTGAGATTTTCCTGGCGGCTGGGTGGGGCGAGCAAGTTGACCGTGCTGCGGAGAGGAATCTGGTCGGTGCGCTTGGGACGGAGAGGATCGGGTACGACGAGGTGGGGGATGGAACTGGGAGGAGGCTGCGGTTTAAGCAGGTCGGTATCAGCGGCACCTTGTAATCCGAACTTGGAGGTAGTAGGTGGGGTCAAGGACTCTTTGTTCTTTCAGAAGGACTTTCAATTTGTGTCGTTCTCAACAACGTATGCCCGATGCTTGACCCAAACTCAACCCCGAGCGGAAGTAGTACTCAAATGTCGGTCTGCCTCTCCCCGAGCGCGTCGGTACAGATCGCCCTGGTCGAATGCCTGAACGCAGGACCGCCGGCCAGTGTGGTGGTAGTGCGATCATCGTGCCATCCATCCCCATAACACTCCCCACCATCCTTCCAAAATTTCCCTACCGAAACACTGCAAGCCGCCTCACAACAACCGCTCTGGGTCTATCAAAGACAATGGCGGTCGAATGTGAAAATAGGAGTGAGGAGGAATCACTCCCCTTGTACAAAGAGCAAGCTTCCAGCAGAACTAACTCAGACCGAAGAAATATAAGTCAGGAGGGCACAGTTTCCATTTTTATACACGGAGCCCATCTCATTCTGTCCGGCTCCCTCTCACTCCTCTCTGCAGCCCCCCGCTCTCTCTGCTCCGCTCTCTGTTGATATATCTTGCTCGCTCTCTCCCTCCCACTAAGCGTCGTCAATCTTGGGCGCGAGGTAGTAACTACAACAGTTGATTACGAAGTAGAGATGATGAGGGATAGCATGTGCGGATAACACAAGCGAGAGGAGCCTCACTTCGCCGCGCCCCGAACCATGCGCGCTTCAAGGCACCCAACTCACCGAATGTAACCAACTTCATCGACCTTGAATTCGACGACGAGGGGCGTATCGGTCGACATCATGAGGGTGACAGTTTCGGACAGCGGGGTAGCCTTTGCAAAGCTGGCGAGGTACTTGAGCGAGAAGGTGAGGACGACCGCTTGCTTGGTGGTGATCTGGGTGGGGACGGAAAGCTTCTTCTTGTCTTTTTCGTCCTTTTCGTCCCTCTCGTCGTCGACAGAGGACCCCGGCATGAGCTTGATCGAGCCCGAGCCGGTGTCACCGGCCGCCGTGAACTTGATGTGCTCCTTTTGGCAGTCGATGGTGACTTTAGAAGGCGAATGGGATAGGGAGTTAGTGGGGATGATAAGGGGAGGGCACAAAGGGCGGGTCGGTTTCTGCTTCCAGAGGGTGGACCGTCAAAGCTGCAGAATATCCCCTCACTCACCACTTTCGTTCAGAATCAAAAGATCCCTGCAGATTCTTGCGAATTCCGCGGACGAGAGCTTGATGATAGCGTCGTAGTCGGTTTCGGGAATTCCGAGGCGCTCAGCGTCGATATCCATGAGCTTCAGATCGAACTCGGAGACGCGCTTGTCATCTAAGGGGATGGGTTGAGGTCAGGGAGGGGCGAGGAGGGGAGGGCGGAGCGGGGCGGGAAGTATGAAAGTGAGTTTCCGTGCAATGTCGACGAAACTGAGCGAGCCCATTTCCTTTCTGCACTCTGCCTCTTTCCACAACTCCTCCCTTAATCCGCAAAGAACCCACCCACCAAGCAATCCCAACCACACCCCCCCCACACATCCAACCGCATCCATCACTCCCCTCACTAACCAGGACTAGCAAAGATCAAGTTCAAAACATCCCCATCCTCCTCGCTCTTGATAGTGAGCGAGTCGTCGTTCCCAGCGGTCTTGACGATTGAAGCGAGGGTTTTGACGGACAAGCCGAGGGAGTGAGAGTGGTCGCATCTGTAGTGGTCGAAGCCTTGAGCGCGGAGGAGGAGGGCGACGAGGGCGACGTGGGAGTTGTCCATTGCCTGGAGGGCGATGCCCGAGTCAGTGCAGTCGAAGTTTGCGTCTGTGACGAGCTCCTTGATTGCGTCGAGGAGCTTTTTGAGGACGGAGGCACGTTCGAGGCGGGCTTCGAGCATTGTCGATGGGGGTGTTTGAGGAGAAGAGGGGTGGGTGAAGGTGGGGGTTTGG
This sequence comes from Blyttiomyces helicus, assembly GCA_003614705.1. Taxonomy (NCBI): domain Eukaryota; kingdom Fungi; phylum Chytridiomycota; class Chytridiomycetes; genus Blyttiomyces; species Blyttiomyces helicus. The sequence continues at coordinate 8,608 of KZ994403.1, read as the reverse complement.
ATGGATGAGTGCAGGAGTTTGAGAAGCAACAAGCAAGCGAGCCGGGATGCAAAACAGCACGGCCAGAACTGGGGGTTTCCGGACAACGGAAATTAATGAGAGGGGGTTAGGGCTAGGGTTAGGGTGTGGTTGGTTTGTTCGACCTCTCCGCTTCCCTTCGCCCCTTTGGCCGTTCTGCTGTTCCGTCTTGGATACTCGAGGAGGCAGGTCCGAGCGAAGATTCCATTCCTAGCAGCAAGGCTCAACCAATCTGATCCTTACCTGGGCACCTGGTCATAACAGTGGGATGCGAGACGCGAGCTTCTCCAACGCTACCTTCTTTCGTCCCTCTTTCACCGAAAGACGCTTTCGGAACCAGACAGCCCCTCCCGAGACCGCCTGCTACTCTTTGTCCTGCCCTCTTCCCAGTTTTCTAGCGCGGGGGTTTGTTTCTCGCTGGCTTGCCAGGCCGATAACGCGCAGCAAGCGCGATTCATTTGCTAAAGTCCAATTGAATTTTGTGGGACAGGGTTCAGAACGGGGGGAAGGGAGGGCATCCAGCCTGACAATGCACCATCACCCGTTCGTCCAACGCTGTCAACGGCCCTGCACCTCGCCCATAACAATCCGTTCCAAAGCGCACCCAACCTCAACGACGAACCCATGCCGCGCGCGGCGCATCCCACCCGCAACAGCGACAGCCGCCTCCTGAGCGACACGAGCCGCGTCAGGCAGTCCACGAGCGAGAGCCACGTCCCGCGACAGCAGCAGAACAAGTGTAGCTTCCACTGCGGGGGTTCCAGCAAGCGAAGCGAGGTGTGATGCGGCGCGGGCGTACGCGGTCGCGGCGATCGTAGCGGCGAATGCTGCTTCGTCTGCGGAAGCGGCGAGGTCCGGCGCGGGCGGGGAGCGGGGGAGCGGGGGGTCGGGTGGTGGTGTGGTCGAGATATGAGGCTGGGGCAAGCCCACCGTTTCGATGTGGGCGATCATGCGCGAATGGTGGAGGAAGCAGCGTGATGCGTGGTGCAAGACGGTGATCAGGGTCGCGACGGTGTAGTCTATCGTGGGGGAATGTGAAGGGTCCGGGTTTGCGGCGGTTTCGATTTCGGGAGGGAGGGAGGCGTGCCACCTTTTGAGATCGCTATGAAGAACTTGGAATGTCCATGGCGCTTGTGGATCGGCCGAGGCCATCGAATGTCGGTTGTATATCAGCGCCTTGGCATGAGGCAGGAGGGGGGGGGGGGTATGTTTTTAATGCAAGTAGGGTCGAGATAGAATCCCCCAAAGACACCATACCCACCCTTCGAACGAGACTCACCTGGTGGTACATATCCAAGCTTTCCAAAAAGAATCTGCTCAGATTCATGAAGAAGCGCGTCGCGAGATGGGGTGGAAGAGTCCCGTCTGCGTTAGCGTGGAACCATACGGCTTTATTCGGCACTTTGGGTTAATAAGCGCAATATGCGGCAAGAAGAGCTCTTTCGCTGACGCCGTGCGTAGCAACACGTACTTTCGGGACATGGGAAAGCGACGTTGCTAGGGGCGGGATATGGAATCACTGATGGCTTATTGCGGACGGTTGACACGCTGCGGTCCATTACGTAGACTGCGAACCACTAAGCGGGAGCCCGATCGAGAGTAAGCTACAAGTACTTGAGGAGAACGATATCGCCTCTCCCAGTAGATCCCATTCCCTTGAAGCGCCTCCAGTCTTTCCTCACCGTTCTTCGCTGAATTTCACATTCCACCCACGACGCGACGCCGCGGGTCACCGGGTCGATATCAAGTTTAAGATGCACTATGTTTTTTCAAAGATTAAGTTTAGCTATAAATTGACGCATTCGGACGATCGCCGACGAGGATCCGGATATTGGTGAGACGTTACATGCAAAGTGAGCAGCGACTCCAAAGATGACCCACGAAGCCATCAGATCGTGCCGGGATGCTGCGGCATTTGCAAGCAGCACCAGCCCGTGCACCCCGCCGAGGGTCGGAACCTCGAGGGTGGAGGCGACCAGTTTTCGAGCACGACCGTAGGCGACTTCGGAGGCGGCTTCGATAGTTGGGTTCTTTGTCCATCGCCCATAGTAAGCGATGAGAGCGAAGTGCAACAAGCGCGGTTGCAGGTGACGGTTGGCGAAAAAATGCGCGCGATGAAGAAAGTTGAAGGGGTAGTGGGTCCAGGAGCAGCTGTTAATGGAAAGAAGGTTGCGGGGGTCAGATCGGAACCGAACTCGTCTGCAATATTCGTGATAGCCATAAAGCGACTGATCGCTCACCTAAAATACCAATCCATAGTGGGCTTCAAAACCGATTCCAGGTCAAACGGCAGATCCTTCTCCTCCTCTTCCATCGGCGGCTCCCCCAAATTACTATTTCTCTCCCTAATAGCATCGCGCGCCATCCCCACGACGCGGTCAGCCGTCAACGGGGCAGGTCGCGCAGGAGGGGCTTCGACCGGCGGACTTTCTGCTTTCACGACACTCGCGCCACCCACCGGCGGGATGAGCATCGTGCTCCGCAGCGAAGCCTCGAGCTCGCAGATGCGCGACTCAAGCAGCGAGTAATCCTCGTCTCGCTCCTTTTTGCGCGACGGGGTCTTTGAGGAACGCGACGAAGAAGGCAGGTGAGGAGGTTGAGCCGCGTACATGCACTCGCTCTTGCGGCAAGCGCAGGAAGAACAGGTGGGCTGGGTTCTGTCGCATTTGAGTTTGCGCGTTCTGCACGGTTCTTTTTGACGGGCGGGAATGGATGGTATATTGAATATCACAGCCAGACCCAGCGCGCACTACTGCCCGACCCCACACAAAGACCCTTTCATCACGCCAACGCGAGCACCGAAGCGCGGGAGTGCTCTCACCACAGGCCCTAGCCCTTGATCTCTTCTTTGGAGTTGGGTCCTCTGCCTCTGAGGCCGAGGCGATTGAAGAAGAGACGGTTGAGGGGGTCTGAGGATGCGCGGCGGCCTCGACGGCCACGGACACAAGGGGAGGGAGTAGGGTATTTTGTGCCGAGTTTTCGAGGGGAGGAACAGACGGTGCGGGTATTGTGACGAGTTCCGGCGGGCATGGGAGGAAGAGCTCCCTATGTTCAGGCTCCGACTTTTGAGCACGAAGCAGGGACATGGTTTTGTTATTTTGCGCGTTGAGGCGAACGGAAGCGAGGTGGCGGGAGGATCTCGTCGTCGTTGTCGTCGTCGTCTTCTTCGTCGTCGTCGTCGTCGTGGAAGGGCTGGAAGGGCTGGAAGGGCTGGATGGTGAAGACCCCTGGGACAGCTAACAGCATCAAGCAGCACGCAGCACCACCCACAAACATCGCACATCCACGGGCAAGAACTAGTTTCCACGAACCGGCGCCACTTCATGTTGATTTCATTTCTGTCTTTAATTAACTGAAATTAATTAACTTCATCTGCAGACTCCGCTCGAGGCGCCGCTGGCGCTCCTATCTCTCCTCTCTCTGGGCCGATCCCCAGAGACCTATGTGCCCTCAGAGAGGTGTCCTGACAACTAACACAAACCTCCCCGAGAGCCGCTCCTAGTGTCTACCTACTGCTTACTTCTTACTGCCTATTGCCTACTGCTTGCCTTTTATTTACCAGTGGCATTGGCTGTGATATGTCCAGAGCGGCATCTGCACCCACTGCCCATAAAGCTCACTGAAACTGTCACTCTGCCCAAATCCCGCTATTCTTCGCCCCTCAAACATGCACGGCTCCGTGATCCCTCCCGTCGCCCACCAAAACGGCCGGTCCCACCCTGCATGTGTCCCATGCATGATAACTACAGAAGAGATGCCCCCCCACGCCGCTGCCACCTGCCCAAACGACGACCCAAACGTGACAACAAGCTCGTCGCATAGCGCGAGAATCCGCATGTCGACCACCGCAGCGCGATCCGTCCCCGGGTTGCGGTTCTGGTCGGGGTTCTCGAGCGAGACATCCCGTGTGGCGAATACGGGGTGCGGGGAGAGGGCACGCTCCATCACGTCCGCCACCTCGAGTCGGTCCGATGCGACGAAAAACCGGAGCGGCGCGATCTTGTCCCCGCCCGTACGTGCCGCCTGTCGCGAGCGCCCGATGCCAAGTGCGGTGGAGAAATAGAGAGACAGATCCGGTGCCGTCGCCCGCCGCTTGCGCGTCCGCACCTGGATCCCAACTGCTAGCCCCGCACCGGCCAGGTGCCGCCGATGAAACGCGCGCGCCTCGCGCTCGATATCCGCTTGCGGCCGAAAAAGGTGCTTAGCCGCCGCATGGAACGGATGAAGCCCACCCGGTTCCGTTCCAAATAGCGCTTCGAACCAAGGTCGCATCGTTGGGTTCGCCATCAGTAACGGCGTGCTGTAGTCCATCGACCGGTACGTTATTACCGTGGCATATCCAAAGTTGTCGTCGGTTCGAAAGTCAGTCGTGATCCATTTCGCTAGGTTTTCTTGGACGCGCGTGACTGGAATAAGCACCCCGACCGCGGGCATCGCGCGCGAGAACCGGGGCATGGCTTCATCTAACTCTGCCTCGGAAGTGGCATTCCCTTCGTCCCATGCGCGTTCACGAATCGCGGATGCCAGCTGCACTTTCCGGTCAACGGTCAGCACCACATCGATCTCGGGATCGAACAGCTCCTCAAATTCGGGCCAGTCAACGAGCAGGGTGCGGTTCGTCGTCATTGCCAGGAATAGCCCGGTCACCACTGCCGGCATCCGGTTCCCGATTCCCGCCGTCGTGAATGCCCGCACGATCACGAAGCGGTCCGATGGAAGGAACCCCGTAGGTCTATTGACCACAATGGAGTGTTGCGCGGCGTAGGCTCGGAACGCAGCAGCGAAGACGGAGGTGTCGATGCGATCGGCTGTTTCTGTGCTCCCGCCGAGTCCCTTCAGCCATGATCGGCCGGGGCGCCCTTCGCGAGGGAGTTCGCTGCCATCAGCCGCGGTCTCAACGTCATTGCGCCGCGCCCCATACTCTGTCCCCCTCGGCGTCTCCGTGGCCGTCATGAAATTGAGAGAGAACGCATTGAACAGCACGAGGAGGAGCAGGCCGTAAATCGCTGTGCGTAAGCGGACGAATGATATTCCTGGGAGTCGGGGGCGAGTGAATGGGCGGAAAGACGCGCGAAGAGAAAGACGTGTGAGATCTCAGGTGTTCCGGTCGGGCTTACAAACGGCTTGGGGCAGCACAACCGACGTGGGGAAGTCCTCGACTCACACACTCGAGGCCGAACCTTGCAAGCCGCGCAGCCTGCTGGAACATGCGAACAGTAAGAGTCTTGGCGGGAGGAGGGTCATCCGGATGAGCGTTTGGGCGGCAAGTGTGAAGGGCGAGGGAAGGGCGAGAGCGGAAGCTGGGAGAGGGGGGAGGCTGTGTGTGTGATAGACGAGTCAGGATGGGCGGTGGGCGGGCGGAGTGGGCAGCTTGATTCGTGGCAGTCTGTCGTGGGGAACACCTTACACGGTCGGTCGCGTCAAAGGCGCGCGAGGGCCACCTGCCACGTCTCCCAACAGTCCTACATGGATCGGAGCGTCAACAAGCCGTCCAACCCAACCCCGTCAGCCGAAATCTTCACATAAAAGATCCTGACTCTTCAAATCGAACCACTCCACTACTCCCTCCTCTAACTGCTTCAATGTCCGCCCCAGCACAGTCCTCGTCTACTCTCGGCACCTACGCTCGCATCGGTCCGTCCTGCAGCTGGGCATCCTCCTTCCAATCCCGCGCGTGAGCCCCAGCCGCCTGACCTCTTCACTACCTCCTTCCGTCCCTGCAGATGCCCAAAGTCTCGAGAACATCAAAGAGCAAGCCCGTTCCCGGCTGGCCGGCCTCAAACCCGTGTCCGATTTTTTCGATCGCACCAGGATGAGCCGACCGTCTTCCATCAACGGTGCGTTCCGTTCATTCAACCGGTGGCCACCTGTGAGGGAGGATGTGGTGTGACTGGACACAAACAGCCTTGCTGACCGACGAACTGGCCCCACAGTGTTCAGCACCCGCCTCGCATTCAACCTCCACCATTTCCAAAACAACTACATACTCTTTGTCGCCGTTATGACGTTTTATCTCCTTTTCACTAACCTCTGGCTCTTGGCGACCATCATCTTCCTTTTGAGTATGGGCTGCAGAGAGCGAGAGGCTGGGCGGGAGGGTATGTTACAGGCGCAGCGGCGGCCGAGGTCCTTTGTCATTAATGTCGAGTATTTTTTTCTTCTATCCAGTTGGATTTAAGTTCATTTCCGCTCTCCCGGCTAACGAGCCGGCCACATTACCCGGAGGAAGTGAGTTTGGGTCGGGAGGTGGTTGATGCTGCTACCCTCTTCCCCCCTCCCTTGCTACCTGTGCAACACTGCTAACCATATTCCTTCCAAAGTTGTTGTTACCTCTTCCCAGCTTTGGCCAATCTACGGCTTCACGTCCCTCCTCCTCCTCTGGTTCACCAGCGCTGGCGGCGCGATCTTCTGGCTTGCATCCGTTTGCGTCGTGCTGATTCTCATCCACGCCGGCATCATGGAGCCTCCTGTCGAAGCGGACTTTGCCGAGGAGCAGGTGTGAGAGCGTGTTACAAGAGACGCTAGAGTACCCTTGTAGTCGCCCGTCCATCATCCGTATGCCGTACATTTCCCCTTTCCAGGCATTTTTTTTGCCTCACTGTGATTAATTTCCTCAGAACTGAATACACTGCCAACATTATTCATTGCGTTGCTTCTGAGTTCATGGAAGGGGGAGCGGGGTGCGTTTTCAAGAAGGGTGGGATAAAATCCTTCGTGACATCGAAGGGAGTGCTGTTTTGAACTGAACAGAGTTTTCATGTCTTATGCACGATGAATCGAAGCGCAAGGGTGTCCGTGGGCTCTATTCGTGACCCCGTCCGTGGTCCCCATGGTCTCCATCGACCAATTGCCACACCTTGTTCACGGTGTTCACGGAATGGGCCCCGCCCGGTCGACACCCCCCTGGAGCGACACCCTTCGACCGTGCGGCTAGGCAAGCCGTTCAAGTTGTTCGGAAGGAAGTTTCAGCGTTGCTGTTTGCGGGATCCATCCCAGTGGCGCACAGAACCGTCGTGATAAGCCCGTCGTAACTAATCAGCGCAATCGAGACCACAATCCACGCACCTTTCACCCTTGCAGCAGCAGACACCTCACTGAAGATGAATGCGACTTGCTGAGGGGTTTGGGGAGGATTCAAGCGTCCAGAATTTCCTAGCTAGCAGGTCGCTGCGACGGACCCAAAATGACCCCCCTCAGTAGAGCCTTACTGTCCGGTGGGTGCGATTAGATTGGTGAGCTTTCGCAGCCCTTTCTCCGGGCACTTTCACATGTGGGAGGGGGTGAAGGGCGGAGGGGGTCTGGTGTGTGTGACACTTCCTTGCACCAGTGACTGTGCCAGCTGGTATGAACGCGTTCCTGAGTGCGCATGAGGAGCGCGCGCCCAGGAACACGTTGCATGCAACGCGCAGGGACCCAGGGCCAAGTCTTCGCCGCATGGCTGCAACCGTCCAGTAGAGTAATTGCCTCTACGAAACACCCTACTACCACCGAGCTTCCCAACGCCCCCATCCAATCAAGCGGCCACTGCAAACCCCACCCAGCCAGCCACCCCCACCCCCCCTTTTTTTCGCGCTCGTCACCACAAACATGGTCGACGTGCGCGGCAGTCTCGCAAACATGCACCGGTCCAATCCGGCGCTATCGCACGAAGGCGGCACGGGAGCGCAGCCGACGGACAGCAAGAAGCGCGGCGCGGGCGCCGTCAACGTCGTTGAAAAAAAGCGCGCTTCCCTCGACGCGCGGCACCGCTATCTGCTCGAGAAGTTTGCGGCTTACGTGGACGAAAAGGCTGCGGTGTTGGAAAATTCGCTCCTGCAGGGGAATAAGCTTGAGTTTGTGAATGATTTCTTTGCGGAGGGTGGGGCGAGGAAGGTTATGTTCTTTTGGCAGCCTGCTCCAAAGGTGAGCCGCCCGGGCTATAAGGCTAATCGGCTGTTTGGGATCGCGTGTAGGTAGATGGGATCTGACTAGTGTTTCAACCCCTCGTTTATATTAAAGGACGAAGCACCACGCCCTGTGGCGGGAGTGCCGGCGGCTAAAACCAGCTCCTTGGTTGTAACAAACGGAACAAAGGAGGTCCTCACGGGCGTCGGATGTTTCTTCGTTCGCGCCACCTCGAAAGCCATCACCGTAGCAAACATCACCTCGGACGTGTCATGCGGTGTCATCAACGCTGATATCCTTCCGAGCTTGACCGTCATGGTCCGGCATGTGGTTATGCCGGCGCTGAAGGCTCAGGTGAGATTTGCGGATTGGAAATGGGTGGGAAGGTCGATGGAGGTGGTAGATAAGAGTGGAGGAGGCGATGTATAGAATTAGAAGAGCAGGATTAACTTAATGACTTATCGCTGAATGGAATTTAATCTACGTAGGACAACTGGGGTGTGCTTACGCGGCACAAGGACGAATCGGTGAAGGCCTTTATGGAGGTCCTCGAGAAGTTCGTAAACGACCTCGACGTTGCCATGGTCAATCTTTCGGAAAGCGTCCAACTCCACCCTTGCACAGTCGACCTCGACGCATACAAAAAGCCATCCGAGTACGCCAACGCGGCCCATAACCCGGACGTCGTCAACGCTTTGGAAGGTAT
>KZ994401.1:0-12025 GCA_003614705.1 Blyttiomyces helicus | reverse complement strand
GGAGGTTCTTGACTCGTGTTCCCTTTCTGCCCGTAGCCCGGAGCCGCATACTCAGCAACAAATTCCTTCGCCGAACTCGCCAAACATGAGAACCGCGGGTTCACCTTCGCGCGTCTCTCGACCCGCCTCGAGTTCCAATCCACCGAGTCCCCCGGCCCATGCTCGTACTCCCCAGCCGCGGCCGCCGACGCCGCCAACCTTCACAGCGACTCCGGGAACGGACCCGCCGTCATGACGCTCGCGCCGTGCACGAGGTTGACAGATGAGATTGTGCGGGATTGTGTTAAACAGGTTTGTTGGAGGTGGGTTGCTTTAGGCGAGGTGGCTAGGGGGGGTGGCGCGTGGCGCAGGAGAGAAGCGGAGGGCAATTGAGGACGGGCAGGGCATCACCCTTAGGATAGCCGTATCAAATGTTTTTTCTTTTGTACAGAATGTTCCCGGGCCCGGCGCATATCAGATCAAGACCCCACTAGAGGATAGCTTGTCTCAGCGGCGGAATCGGATCAACTTTGGAGGTAGGGAGTCGTGCAAGTTCAATGAAGATGCCGTTGGAGATAGCCGAAGTCTCACTTCAAATGAAAGAGTATTTATTTTCTCTTCCCCCCTGCCTCGCGTGCTCATCCCTCTATACACACGCATTCCCCTACAGAGGGCGGTGACCATCGGTACCCCGCTGGCTACATGAACCAGGCGCAGCTCAAGACTCCGGGTCCCGGAGCCTACTACCCCGAGTTCTCGCAGCCCAACAAGGTTAAAGCAGTTTGGGCCGGGGGCGGGGGGCGTGAGGGAAACGGAGTCTTTTTCGAAGCTGATTGCTGATGATTTTTACTTCTCGCCCCCGCCAGCCTGCCGCTGTTAAGCCTCAGCCGTTCGGATCGACGACGCAGAGGTTCGAGAATACGAAGGAGCGGCGGGCGGAGGTTGCACCGGCGCCGGGCAGCTACGATATCGATCAGGTTGGGGCGGGGGCGGAATCGGATCTGATGAAGGGCGGATGGCGTTTTGTTGCTGGATTTATTAATCATGACTCCCGCCCCCCCTTTTCATCCACCCCGCGCGGGCGCCTGCGGACCGATTCCAGATCGACAGCATGGTTCGCAGGGTGCAAAAGCGGAGCCAATTTGGAACCGGAGTCCGGTCGCATGCGTTTGGGTCCTTGTCGGAGCGGTTCCAGGCCCCACGGACGGTAACAACTCCCCCTTATATCCTCTCTTGCGACCCCTCACCCTCTACCGTCACTCAAAGACCCTCCCCCCTTCCCCCCCCCCTGCAGAAAAACGATCCCCCAGGACCCGGTGCCTACGCACCGTCGGCCGACACAGTACGAGTCGGCGTCCCCGCGCCGAGCGACGGCGCGCGGTCATTGCACTCACGCGCCGGCGGCCCGATCCGCGGCCCCGTCCATGTCCTCGTCGGGAACCTACTCGCCGAAGCCGGGCACGTCCATAGTGCCGTGTTTGGGTCCCAGACGGAGAGGTTCAGGGGTGCAGTTCATTCGGGTAAGCGGTCGGGGGAAGAGCGCGTTAGGGAAGTTCGGGGTGGATGTGGGAGGGGAAGGGGGAGGGGGAGGGGAGGTGTTGGGTTTTTTTTGTTTCTGTCCTCACTGCTCACATGATGGTGAACGAACGAAGATCTGCCACCACCCGGCGCGTACGAGATCGGGCAGGCGTTCGAGACGATGAAGACCAAAGGGCGGATCGCAAAGACCAGCGTCCTCGTGAGCCAGATGCCGCGCGAGGTGTTCCCAGGTGCCCCAACCCATTCCTTTATAGCACTCCATTTATCCCTCCGTGGACATGGCCCGTCCCCCACCATCACCCGACGCGCTCTAACTTTTCCAATCCTCTGCATTTTCAGTGAAAGAAGACGTCCCCGGCCCTGGAGTCTACGTCCCCCAGCTCCTCGACCGAAAGGAAACACGAGTCAAGAACGTTGGCGGGTTCCTGAGCTCGGTGAGATATCATTACCCCTCCCCCCATCGGTGCAAATCTGGAACCACGCACTCACACCCGCCCTCCCCGCAACACAGGAAACGCGCTTCTCCGACCGCCGAGACCGGGTCCCGGGTCCCGGCGCATACCTCTCCGCATCTCCCGGCGGGCTCGTCCGGAAAACGTTCAACGTCACCCTTGTTGAGTGGCCGCAACAGCAACAGAGTGGGCAGCAGCAACAGGGGCAGAAGAAGGATGTTGGGCGGGTGGCTGCTGCTTCGTGAGCTGGCGGGGGGGGTGGGGTCTGGTTTGGGTGTGGTTGGGTGCAGGAGGAAATAAAATCATGCAAGGGGACGATGCGACCGAGCCGAAACACTTCCCAGCGCGCAATCGCGGCAATATAATGCTCTGTCGACGATTACTCGCACATCGAAAATAAGGAATAAGGTAACAGCGCTGCTTCTCATGCTGTTTGCGAGAGGTTCGGGGATCGATACCCCGTTCTCCAGTCGGATGGCAAGCCACATGTGACAACATGAACAACAACTAGTGGTGAGTTGGCAAATCTCGCGGTCCTGACGCGTTCGGGAGATGAATCTGACGTCGCTTATCCTCCCCACCTCTCTTTCTCCGTCTTCCTCCACCGCATTAGCTATCTCTCCCTCCTCTCAATCCCTTGCAGTCCCCTGCCCTCCCCTATCCTCCCGCTCGTTCGCTATGTCCCACGACGGTCCCTCGCTATCCATCCCCCTCCCTTGAATTACCTCACGCTTCCTCACTCTCCCTCACACACCCTCGCACTCCTTCGCACTCCCTCGAGCTCACCTGCCCTTCCACGTCCACATTCGCACTCTCTCGAGCAACCCCGCAGTCTTGTCCTCCTTCGCCATGCCTCTGGCTCTGTTGCCCTCCCCCCTCACGCTCCCGCACACTATCTCGTACTCCTTCGTGCTCCTTAGACCTGCCCAGCCCTTCCTCATTCGCACTCTCCCGCACCCCCCCCCCCCCCCCCCCCCCCCCCCCCCCCCCCCCCCCCCCCCTTTAACTCCAACACACCCGCACTCTCTCGCCCTCGCCCTCATTCCCCCCACTCCCTTTTCCTCCCTCACCATCCCTCTCGCCCGGCTGCTTTCCGCACCCGCGCCAACCCAATGTCTCCCTCCCTCTGTTCTCTACCACTCCCTTGCAATCCCCTGAATCCCTCGCCATCCTCTCACCCTCCCCCTAGCTCGTTCACACTTCCTCCTGGGCCAACCCACTACCTTTGGGTCCCAGGAGGATGAGGGTGTGTGTGTGGGGGGGGGAGGGGGGGGGGGGGGGGGGGGGGGGGGGGCCTTAGCCTTCATGTATCCACTGAAAGCACCCACCGCACGGACAACCCCCCTAAACCGCACGCAAAACCTACCTGATATCGCATCCCCGTCATTCGACGACACCTCGAACCGACTCCGCTTATCAGTGACAATAGCGGCGGCCGTGAGTACGGGGGAGCTACCGGAGGATTCTGAAGACACGGTGAACCGGCTATGTGCGCGGGAAGGGTCAGCCGGGAGGGCGGTAGCCGCCGCAGGAGACGTCGAGAGCATGGTGGCGGGAGTGACCGTCACGCCCATGGTCCCTTGAGGAAGGGGCTGAACGGCGAATCGACCCGTCTTTCGTTCCACTAGTAAATAAGAAACAGGAAAGGGCGAGAGTAGCGTTAGACTTTTATCGGCTAGCACAGGTAAGACGTTGCGGGACAACCTAGATCCCCCTCCAACTTACGAGATGCATGATGCCCCGCCTCGTCCGAGTGCCTCGGTGCGTAAGTATCGGGCGAAGCCGTTGTCGCGCCCAGAGTAGGCGACGAGCCAGCGGACGATGTAACAGGTTGCAATGACGAAGGCTGCTGCTGATTCACGCTGAACCTACCCTTTCGCACCTCCCCCTGTGGTGCAGACCCCATCGGTATCGCGACGGCCGGTGATGATACGGGTCCGCCGGCAGAAGAGGGTGGGATAACGGTAGCAGTTGTGGAAGTGTCGAGCAAAGGGTCCGGGAGTGACGGGGCGTTGCTAGACGTCGTGGATAGAAGGGATGCGCTGGAGGTACCAGGGGAGTCGACGATAAAGCGGGATTTTTTCTGATGGGTCGTTGGAGCGAGAGGCTGTGGGTTTCCCTCGTATTCGACCGGGCCAAATGTGACCCCTCTTGCTCCGGAAATAGGGGCGGCGGCGGAGGACGATGACGAGGTTGAGGAGTAGGTCGCGGGGACGGGGAGGGATTCGGTGGAACAGGCGCCACCGCTACCGATCGAGTCGCGGGATCCGGCGGAGCTATCGGAGAGGTAGGAGCGCTGATGTGGTTCGACGTGGCTTTCGTGGTGGCGGTCCTGGCGCTCGTGGTGGCGTTCCCGAGGGTCGTCTTCGCCGAGGGAGCTGAAATCCCATGATACGCCCTTCGCATACTGCTCTTTTGGAACTCGCGTCCCTGGAATAGAGGTAGCGGTTGGGATTGTGAGGTGTCGCGATAATTCACCTTTTAGCGAGATTGATACATGTATATATAAATCGGGTAGCTCAGAACACTCACGCTTGTTATGTTGTCGCTGCGTGATAGGGGGGAGGCTTTGTAGCAAGTTGCTGACGAGGTATTGGCGTTTCTTCGATGCTTGCTTGAAGAAGCTATGCGCGAGCAGCTTTTCCGCAGTCGGCCTTTGATGTAAATGGACGGGAACTTCAGGTTAGAATCGATGCTACCATCGGTCGACTTTTGATATACCGCAAGCAATACGTTAATAACATACCGGCGTGAGGGGTCCTTGACGAGACACATATCAATCATCTCCTTAAAAGACTTTGAGTACTTATGCTTCGTTTGGTCACGATCCAGAGTTGGGGGGTCGTTCTGGAGGGTCAGCATAAGGACCTGGAAACGGAGTGCGGTAAAAAAAGTCAGTAATTCGGTGTGATAGAATCAAATATAGAACCGAATAAACCCCGAAGCAATACCTTGATTGGCGGATATTTCGCGAAAGGTGCATGGCCCGTTGCTAGCTCGAGCGCAGTAATACCGAAACTCCAAATATCCGCCTTGTAGTCGTACCCCGACTGTTCCATGACCTCGGGGGCCATCCAACAAGGCGTCCCCACAAACGTCTTCCTGATCCCCTTCCTCTCCCCCGAATCCATAAGAGAGCTGCTCACACCGAAATCGGCGAGCTGCACAAGCCCGTCTTCGTCCATGAGCAGGTTTCCGGCCTTGACGTCTCTGTGGATTAGCCCGTTTTTGTGGAGGTAGCAAAGGCCCTCGAGGGCCTGCTTTAGGATGGTGGCGATGGCGACTTCGTCGAGGCCGTCGGGGAAGGCGGTTTTCATGATGTCGAGGCACGAGCCGCCAGAGAGGAAGGGAGTGACGATGTAGAGTTTCGAGCCGTTCACGAAAGAGCCGTGCACGCACAGGAGGTTAGTGTGTTTCGAGAGGGACATGATTTGGATTTCTCGCTGGGAGGGGAAGAGAGGATACGGGGCCAGGTTATGAGCAGTCATCGAAAAGAAAAATCCCACTCGCCGATGGAGCCTAACTCTACCCGACCGGGAAATTCAATGTCCAAACACCCACCCTCAGCTCGTCAATCTGATTTCTCTCAAACATGTCCAAATCGATAATTTTGATGCTGACCGTCTTATTCAAGGGCTTGTATTTGGCAATGTAGACCACCGCCGAGGAGCCGTAACCTGAAAAGGATGGGAGGGAGAGTGCAGCGGCTAAGCGAAGGGCAGATAAATGTGATCCACAAGAGTTCCTTCCCGCACGTCGTTCCCCGTCCCCATGGACCACCCCATAAGCTTTTCCGGAATGCACCTACCAATAGGGGGACCAAGATCGTAGTCCTCCACGTTCATGGAAAAAGCGGGTTCCTCGGAGGAGGCGGCAAGGGCGGGACCGGGACCCGTCGCGACGCCAGCTAGGTGGCTACTGCCCTGGGGTGCGGGGGCGGTGGCTGCGCGACGGAGGGCGGCGCCGACAAACTTCGCCTCGACCCGCTCGACAATACTTTGCTTCCGAACTCGAGGCGGGGATAAGGGAGAAACCTGATCTGTCATTGTTCCAAGGCGGCGACTGGTGGCGGAGTGGTGGCGTGCTGCCGCGAGCAGGCGGACGGAGTCAGGGGAAGGTCAAGAAACACTTTACTCAGGGCCGCGAGAGACGATCGGACTTGGGCTTGAGGGGGATTTCGACAGGGTGTGAGGCACAGCAGCAAAGGCTTTAATGGCGGGGTTTGACGGCGGCGTTGCTGTTGAATTCCTGATGCTGGCTCGGAGCTTCGGAGGCGCTTTGAGACGAAGAGAGGCACTCAGTGGCTGGCATCTTTTGAGAGACATTCCTGGTTTGTATTTTGTTTTTGCGTTTCCTATCCTGACATTGCATACAAAATATATATTATTGTGTATAGAAAATCATGCATTGGCGAGTTCCGCCCCCCGAGAAGATTACCCCCCCCCCCCCCCCCCTCCCCTCCCCCTGCCCCTGCCAAGTTGGCTGTTGCCAGTGTCTTGATAGCGTCGAGGTGCTACCCTCCCTGTCCTCTCCAAACCGGGGCGGATGTTTCCTGAATCGACTCAACTAACTCGATTCGCCTACTTAACTTGGCGTGACGGTAGCCGATCTTTAGCCGTGCAAGTTGAGTGAGGACTTCCACTGTGCGGTACTGGACTACTAGTGGCCGGACTGGGTTCTGGAGAAGTGGAGAACGGTAACCGCGCAAGACTGCGAAACGCACTTGAAACTAGAAAGCTACCCCGCTCGGACTCCCGTTCCTCGTTTGAGGTTGGGATTGGGTTAGTATCATCCCCTTTCCCCCCGAGCACCCCGCTCCCGCTCGCAAATGGGGACGCTCGCTGGTGTCTTTGCGGAATCTGTGCTGGTTACTACTCATCATTCGTTTGTCGCTTGCCGCCAGAACGGCCTTATCGGTCGTATTCAGCGTCCGACATGAACCACTACCTCCCAATGAGCGAGCGTTAGTTGCGCGGCATTCACTCTCTCGCGTAATCGCTGTTCAGAACGGTGCTTCGGATTCTCCGTTCGCCGTCTGCCGCGCTTCGCGACAGATCAGCGATGCCGCGCGCCACGGCGCAGCCAACTCTGTGCCACGTCTCTCGTCCACCTTCCTGGGCACTGGGAATGTCTTTACCGCTCAGAGCCATCCCCCCTCCCCCCCCCTTGGGGCCACGTTGCGATATGTAATACCAACGAGCGATATCTCCCGACTGATCCAAGGTGCGCAAGTGAGTCATGTCGGGATTCGCCAAAAAGGGTTGAAGACCCAAAAACGGGAAAGGGAAACATTCGTTCAAGTAAATGCGGCCAGGGTCGAGCAACGACACCAGAAGTTTTCAGAATTGCGAGCATGTCAATGGTTCATGATCCCAATCGCGTCGCATACAGCCCGATCACTAGGCCAGTCCACTCACGCCAGCTTCTTCCCATCGAGCCGTGCCATCCCCCTTCCGTAAAATTTCAGAAGAAGAGGACAATCAAATGAAGCCGTAACTCATGTTGCAATGTGCCTACATGAATTCAAGAAGCAGGAGGAAACTCGCGGAGCCTTTGGGGTCTAGGATGTGCCAAAGCATCGGCTCGGAGCACTTGGTCATCTCAAAAGTCGGTGCGCGAGATGAAAGTCGACCTCACTCTCCCTTTGCAATGACAGGGCGTGACTTTGACGATTCCAATCGTTTTCGTAGGGCTGGTTTGTGCACGCATCTCCTGCCCATGCGCCGTTGGCGCATGGGCATCATACAAAAACAAAAGCCCCACGATTTCTGAACTACTTACTGGACCGATGAGGACCGAGCTCACACCTTCTCTGCTAGGAGCCTGGGAAATTGCTGTGTCTTCTGATTGACCACATCCTGCCCAGGCTGAAATCGGGTATAGCTCCGTCGAAGAAAGGAAGGTGACTAGCTGCCAAAAAGTAGTCAGAATTGAAAAGCGCCGGACGCTGTGAGTGGCTAGTTCACGCCTGTCAATACAGCAAGGCGAACCCGAAGTTGCAGCCGGGGGGAGAAAGAAGCGGCAATGTCTTGTCAAATGTTGCCGCTTATCATCACAGTTGACAGATGGTATGTCACAAGAGAGGCTTCAAGGATCCCTAAACGGAAACATACCGGCATCACTCGGTGAGGGTCGAGCTCACACAGCACAAGGTGGGCAACTAGCCGACCCTTTCACCCTTCAGCCATGGCCTTTCAAACAAATTCAGCCATGACGTTCAAGATTCAAAAACAGAGGTTCCCCACGCGAATTGGAAGATGTGAAGGTCGGACTCATGCATCTTCGAGCGGGCCCACATCGAGAGCCTGGAAAAATCTTGGGAAGGTTGTGGAATTTGCTTAAGAGGCGGATGAGAGGTTGGGTGTCGTAGGGGAAGGAGAGGGGCTAGGGCAGAGCTGACGAGGCTCACCAAGCGAAGCGGAAGGGCGAGCTCGACGAATTTGGTAAAGAAATCGGGTTGGGTGGTCTGCGCAAATTCTCCGCTTTGCAAATTTTGGAGAACCGCCACTGCCGAGGCAGGTAGATGCCACAAGCGACACTCGACGACTAGCTCGGCAAGCTGCGGCCCGACACATTTAAGCAGAATAGTGTGGAAGGCATACTCCTCGCGATCGCCATTAGGTTCGCGATTGCACACGATACGCACGCTCTCGAGTCGGGAAACACCGCGCACGAACGTGGTGCCATCAAACTCGTGGCAGGAGAGCCAGGCCACATTCTCCTGGGTGCAGTTTTGTGGCTGGCTGCAGCGTAACGGGTTGTCGATCACCACGAGATGCAGACACTGCGTAAGGAACGCAGAAATTGCGGCGATGGTCGGCACGCACTCGCTCCACCTCAAGTGAATGAAGACCCCTTAGTCGCGGGATGAACTCCGCAACCTTGGCCTCAGACACTTCCCACCAATCAACCGTGTCCAGCCTGAGGGCCCGCACCTTCGACACCAGCCGACGTTTACCCTTGGCACTGCTTCAGTCCATAAAACGGTCCCCGCGAGCTGCGAAGCGCGCCATGGCTCCACAGGAGCTCAGATGCAGCAATCGCCTCCCAGATACGGTACACGAGAGAAGGTCGGCGCAGCTGAGGCGGTGCGCGTCGCTGCCGGCGCTGTCCTTGCCCGCGGTGTCGTGGTGGTCGCCGCACATGACGTTGACCTCGTTGTTGTGGAGGTCTTTCATAATCCGCTGCATGACACCTGTAGGAAAATGGAGGCGTTGTTTGGGGCTGGCGGTTGTGGGTGCTGCGAACGAACACATCTCCGCCGACCTCCGCCTGTAGCCTCGAGCGATGGGGAAGCGATTGCAGTTGTCGACATTGGCGAGGAACACGCGCGTCAGGCTCGTGTGGCGCGGCGTGGCTTGTCGGCTACGCGTCAGCCTCTCCTCGTTTTGACCCCCTCGCCCCTCTCCCCTTTCAAGCACCAGCAGACCATCTTCCGTCCGCCGGTCGCTGCTTCCCAAGCTTGAAGGGTCCAACGCAGGCATATTTGGCAATTGGCCAGTCACGACTTTGGGTTGTATGTTTCGAAAGAGCAGCGACAGACAAGCAGAACAAGCTGCGTCCTGCGTCTCATTCGGGTTGAGTTTTCAATCAACGCTCACTCCTGAAAAGAGCCCATGAGGGGGATGGGGGGGATGGGGGTGGGCAAAAAAGTTTGTTTCTGCCTCTTATGTGGATGGTGTATGCTTCGAACTTCCCACCTCCGATGAAGATCGAAGCTCGGCCGGACGGCCTCGCCATCAGCACCCCAACATACGCAACATCAACATGGTGAGAATAACCCCTTCTGCTCCACCTCGTATCCTCTTGCCTCCTCCGCCATCGTGCAAAATCACTCCGGACGTGGTGGGAACAAGTGGGAGGGAAGGGGCGAAGACCGAGAAAATATATGAATAGCCTGTGGACAGAAAAAAGTCAGCTGATGTAGCATTCATGACGTTTGGAATGGAGGAAGGAGTTTTGATCTCCTTACCTCTCGCAAGCTCGTTTGTGATGCCGTGCTGATACTTCCGATTTAACATCTCATGGATGTTGTCCTCCAAGGCCACACGCTTTTCTGATGCGACAGGCCAGTCAGCGTGTCCGCGGTCTTTCATATGCAGAATGAGGGAGCACCGATCCCTCGACCTCTCGCAGTCCAAGTAACATTCGTCACGAGCATAGCATCAGCCAAACTGCCTTTATTTGCGATGAACACGATCGCTTGGCCTCCATTCCCCCACATAATCCACTGGGCAGACCTTTTTAATAACAAAACATGAATGGGATAGTTAGACGATTGGATATCGATCACTGCCGCCTCTCGCAACGGCATGAGTTTCGTGATATCTTCTAACCCCCTTCCTTCACTTGATGTACAGCTGTTCGTCACAGTCGGCGAATCTCATCAGGCTCTAACTCATCTCTTTGAAATCAAACTCCCGATTGAATCTACGAGTGGTAGGGAGCGGTTGTTATGGGAGAGGAGAGAATGGGAGTGTTGATCTCCTTGCCTCTCAGCGAGCTTGTTCATGATGCTCACGGGAACAAGGGGCACTGTTCCGGTTCAAACAAAAGCAAGTAAGTTCCATCGTAAGGGAAACCCCTGTAGACAAACACTGACAGATACCCAATAGGCGGACTGACCTCAGTTGTGCTAGGTTCTAAGAAGATCGGGGAGCGGGGGCAGAATGGGATCGCAAGACCTCTGAAGAATCCCAGTGCCCTATCATTACCTGCACTAAAATCAAATTACTTTCAGTAACTCCGCCACTTTGTTCTCCCCGGTCCACCCAGGTTCTCTTTCGCGTCCTTTCGCCCCTCCGAAGCAGTAGCACCGAGTGGGAGGGAATGGGAAGAGAGAAACAAATGAGGGAGCTGGAGGTTTGGCTGAAGGGATACCTACTTGAGACGGAGAAAAACGGACAGAGTCGAATGAGCATGCCACCGGCGACCGAGAAATGAGAAAGTGATGACCACCCTGTCCCTTGAAACGTTTTTTCCAATGCCCAAGAGAGCGCTGCATTGATATTGCGGCCTCTTGGGAACGCAGAAGTTTTCGGTTCTCGGCTCTGGGCTGCAACTTATGTGATGCGAAAGGGGAACAGGGGTCAGTGAAAAAGGCAACAGACAGTCAAAAGAATGTCGCCACCCATCAAAAGAATTAGTTTTACATGCCCATGGGACGTCAAGCTCAGGCCTCTTCATTTACAAGACCGAAGGGGGCATCGATAGGCGAGCAGGAAGCTGCCAATCCTGCTAATTCGCTACTTGCTGCTCTACAAGCAAAAGCAGACAGCACCCCGGGGCTGCGCGACTGCATCCACCTGAGGGTCGAGAGGCCCCCCAAAAGAAAAGGGGGATAGGTTGCTAGCAACAATCGCTGGGCATTGTGTGATGAGGGTCGAGCTCAGGCATCACCCGGGGGGCAAGCATTGGAAGGGGAGTTTTACCAGTTTCGAGGGTCAATTGTTGATAGTCCCGATTCCCTCACATCCAGCAACTCATCTTAAAGTTTCCAGCCTGAGCAGTGAGAGAAACACTTGCAAGCCGGCCTTCTCCTCCCCAACGAACAGCGTCACCCCCCTTCCAATGCCTTTCCAGGTGCGAAACAGAGTGACATCGTTGGTCGAAGTGGAAGATGTCACAAGCGATCTCATGCATCTGGCCGGGAGCTTGGAGGGTCGAGCGTTATCCAAATCGGACAAGAGAAGAAGGTTATGAAAACACAGGAGAAGAGGAGAGTGGAGATATGGACTTGTCGCTTGCAAGCTGGTGCCTAGTTTGAAATGTTCTGCCCACCACTAAAACTTCAAAATCCACTACTACAAGTTGCCACCACCTCTCCTTCCGATCCCAAAGCTTCGGCCACTCCTACCTGGCGAGGGGGGTAATGGCGTGAACGGACGACTTTCCCCAGCTCGCCGGGGGTGCTACTCTGAGCTCCGGCTCTCTCCCGCGCCACCAGCGCAACCCACGACAGTGCTCCAATCAGATGCGTCTATGCGGTAGGGTCCAGGGTCCATCCACCCCCTCGCAGCGAGGCAACCGACCCCCCTTTTCTTTTGGGGGGCCTC
>KZ994399.1:0-12042 GCA_003614705.1 Blyttiomyces helicus | reverse complement strand
GTATCCAAATCATGGAGAGGTATCTAGATGATTCCTGAGTCCTCAAGACGCGTCCAGAAACTCTGGACGTGGGCATCACCAGTCCTCTTGTACTCACATTGCCCGCCTTCTCCCTCTTGGCAGCTTGGAAGTCTTTCTGTCACTTGACCATGCTATGCAGAGATTCTGCCCTGGTGTGTCATTTCTGTCATGTGCACTCTGATTGCCATTCCCCTGTCCTAACTTTCAGGAGTGGCATGCCAGAGGATGGGAATAAACTATACTCTGGCGGGAGAGCAACGACCATGGCCATCTTTTTCAGAGTCACTGTGATGGGATATGCACGCCCAACATTGCCACATGAGACTGAATGGGGGCGCGCCTATGAAGTCGATCAACTTTCGGACTTTCGGGCGAGTCGTGGCCACCCTGATGTGGTGTTTGCTATATCATGGGGGATGCGGTCTGTGCAAGTTGGGGGTCCGTTTCCCATGCTATCCAGGCCGGCTGTGAAGAACCGACATTAATCAGCGCTCTATGACAGCCAGGGGATCTTGAGGGAAAACCAGCACAGTTGGGAGTTGCAAGAGAGACGCCAACATCAATATATGAGGGAGTAACTGAAGGAGTTGAAGAGGGTAAAGGAATCACAGCAGTTTTGGCAAGGAAGTGTAGGTTGAATGCAGGGGAAGAGTCTGACTAGGGACCGCAGGTCCGTCCTTCGTTGCTATATACAATGTAGATGGGAATTACAAGGGGAGCACGGGAAATCTCCCGCTTGGAGCATAGTCACCCCAAGGTCGGAGACTGGTGCGATGCGTGGAGTCTGAAGATGGACCAGTAACAAAGAAGGTTCTTGCCATTGGCGACCTCACCACCGCGTGCTCCTATACTCTAACTAAATCCCACTAATTCATCCCACGCTCTGAACTGGGAAAAAGAATACGAACGAGTGGAAAGGGCGCAATTCATCACACCCCCCGTAGATTCCGTGGCCGGCAAAGAAGGCGGCAGAATCTAATTTGAAGCGAGTAGGAGATCGGGTTTTGGAGGAGTGTATATTGGTAGCCCCACAGGGTTTGAAGCGTGTTCGAGAATGAGGAGTTGAACAGACTTTGAGGAGGATGAGTGCCATTCCAAGGGGAGAAGAAGCGCAATTTATCCTAAAGGATTGGGCTCAGATATTTTTGATGGGGAAATTTGGAAGGTTCAGTAGAGAAGGAGAACAAGACGGTTACAGGGTATTCTGTTCCACCCTCTTGCGTTGCAAGGCGGACGATTTTGTAAGGGTAATCTGTTCCACCCTTCTTGCTTCACAACGTGTGCAGTTTTTCTCTGGGGGTGTTCTAGGCTGTAACGAGCAAGCTTTCTGGCCGTCCTAGGGTTCTCCGGCTCCTTGCGTATAACTTGTGAGGTTGGTAGCGTTAAGCGTAGGATCCATTCTTGCGTTGTCTGCCATAGTGTTTCACGTTGATGATCTTCTTGATGGTCTATTTGTGTTTGCCTTCTATTTTTATCAGAGCTGGGTAGGCTATTATATCCTCTTAGCGATGGATGGAGGAGTTAGGTTGGATGAAGGGCTTCAAGATGCTGACATGGAAATGCAGGCAGATGTGGTGGCTGCTGCTAGTCGAGATTTCAAGCTTGTAGGTGTCCAGAGTCAGGCACGGGCTAAGGATCTTGAAGGGACCTACGTAGCAAGCGATGAGCTTTTTCCATTGGGGAGGTCTTGAGCGGAGTCGTGATGCTGGCAATGTTGCGAAGGACTTGGTCTTTGGCTTGGTAGGAGATGGGCTCGTGGTTTTGATAACAGGAGCTGGCATAGCGGTCTTGCGCCTGTCGGAGGGCCACTTCCACAATTGCCTTGACTTTGTCTGTTCTAGGGCGAACTCGAGCGGTTGCTTTCTGGTGGTGGATTTGCCCAAAGCCGGCATTCTTTTGTCCGGCTGTCTAAATTCGAGGAGTTGGGGACGTAGTCGCGTTTGGTGGAGAATGGAGGTAGATTAAGGTCTTCCATAGGAGTGGCATTGATGTTGAACTCAACGAACGTCAGCAGTCTTGTCCAGTTGTCACCGGCTCATTGTGGTAAGGCTTCAGGACCTCCTTCACCGTATGGATCTTTGTTGGAACTTGCTGTCAGTCTGCTGTTGACGAGCCGTGGCGAAGTCGTTCTGGAAGCCGATGAGTTTGTTGAATGCTCGCCCGAAGGCGCACATGACCTTAGCTTCGTGATAGGTGACAAAGACTCAAGGGCAGCCACCCTGGGCGTATACCCGAGAGTTGAAAAGATCTCCCAGGGTTCTTGCTGTGCATGAGACAAGGAAGATCTGCGAGTAGAGGTAGTCAACAAAGCAAAGGCAGCAAGCGTACAGCTCGCAGTTCGCCCGAATGGTACTGGGATCACAATGGCATCATATCTGATCACCTCCCAGCAGGTGTGAGGAACCGGGAGAGGATTGAGGAAGTCGAAGTTTTGTTTGGGATCCTTAAAGCGTTGACAATCCGGACAGCTGGTGACCTACTGCTTGATTTCAGAGAACATGGTCGGCAAGTACTGCTTTGTGACAATTTTCTGGATGGTCTTGGTCTGGCCCTGGTGGCCTCCGTCGGGGTAGTCGAGGTCGGTTTTTGGGTTTCCGTGGAGGTTGGTCGTTCTGTTACAGATCTGGGTTGCACCTTGGGGGTTTTGATCGTGGTACCATTCCATGTGCTGACGCATCATTCCCATTGTTAGCTAACCATGCTTTGATGTCAAGAGCATAGTATTTATTGGTTCCATCATTTAGTGGAGCCATGCTGCTGCTTTTTCCAAGTTGATGAAGTTTTTCGCTAGTTGTTTGACTGGTCGCGTCCCGAAGTTGGAGATGAGTAGGGTGCTGACGAGGATCTCTATTTATTCTTGACATTTAGCACACTCTGGGAGGTGGTGGGGCTCGCAAGAGAGAAGGTCTGGGACGGTGTTAAATTGACCTGGTAGGTATTCGATGGAGAAATTGTGCTCCCGAAGTTCTTCAATCCGACCAGCCTGTCGGCGGCTTAGCTGTGGCTGAGTGTTCAGGTAGATCAGTGACTTGTGATCCGTGAACGCTCAAAAGCAAATGCCGATGAGCTCCCGGCAATGGGCTTCAGGAGGTTGACGAGTGCGAGCAGCACTTTTTTGTACAATGGGAAGATCAGCTCTGCTGTGTTAAGTGTGTGAATGGAATATGAGATAGGTTGAAGTCTAGGGAGCTTGGTCAGGCCCCTGATGGTTGTTGGAAGTGGCCTCAGGATCCAATCTTCTTCTTCAGAGTTCTGGGCTACCCATCTGCCTATGGCATAGTTAGAGGCGTGAGAGAAGATATGGGTCTTAAGGCTACAGTTGAAGCGGGCAAGCACTGGTGCAATGGAGAAGGCGTAATGAGGATGCTCAAATCAGAACTGCTTGTGTTAGGTCCAGACCCAGGGTTTCTGTTCTGACAGTGGTTCAGAAAGCAGGCAGGGGATCTTGGAGCAGTTATCAACGTAAGCCAGGAGGAAGTTGGTAAATCTCAGGAATGACTGGATGTCGTGGGTGTTCTGCAGGATTTCCCATCCAAGGACAGTGGCAATTTTGGATGGGCCGATGGAGATGCTGTTGCACCTGATCTGGTAACCACAGACATGGACTTCCTCCTTGCCCCAAAGGCATTTGCTTGGAATAATGTTCAACTTGTCCTTGAGCAGGATCGCCAGGACTTCGTCGACGTATCGCTTGTGTTCTTCTTCAGTCTTTGAGTAGATTTTCTTCGAGGTAGGAGATAAGAAACTTTTTGTACACGTCACAGTGGATGGAGTTCATGAAGTGTTGGAAGCACGCCGGGGCATTTTATAGTCAGACCTGCATGACTAGGAATTGGAAATGGCCATATCTTTTTCGAATTGCTGTTTCCTTCATAGTGGCCTCTGCAACTTGGATTGGATGGTAGCCATCTTTCATGTCCACAAGGGTGAAGTATCTGGCTTCCGCTAGTCGGTCGTGCGTCTCGAGGAGGCTGGGTAGCGGCGGTGACAGAGTTGAGGCCATGATAGTCGAGGCCGCAAGCGGCCATCTTGTTTCTTGGCAATTCGATGGCGCTCCGCATGATGACCAAGAATGCTGAATCCATCCTTTTTCAAGGTAGCCATCCATCTGCTTCTTCATTTCGTGAAGCTCATATTGGGTGAGCAAGCGCAGCTGGTAAAATTTTGGCTGAGCATCTTCGATGAGTTCGAGCAAGAAGTTATGCTTTCCTCAATCAGTTGGAAGACCGACATTCTGCTGGGACAGGGTTTTTGGTTGTATTGGTTGACTAACTCATGAGAAAGCCATCCTGTCCGTTATCAGATTGATCTGAGTGAGAAGCTCCTTCGAAGTGGCAAGGCGAGTAGTATGGATTTCAATGACGTTCAGGTTGTCGCGGCTGCATTCCTGGGTGTACTGGACAACATGTTCGAATTCGCTGCAGCGCCATGCTTTGAGGAATCGGTTGGGCTTCATCTCTGTAATGCCTAAAACAGAAACAAATCGAGGGGGTTCAGGATCCGAGAGTCAGTTTTTGTAGCTTAAGTCCACGGCAAAGTTTCGAGTATTGGGTGAAGTGCAATACTTTTCTGATTCTGGGAGTCAAGATGTTTCCCATCCGCGGAGTACCAGCGGAGAGGGAATGCTGAATTTCAGCTTTTGATATTCGTATTCTATTGCCGGTCTTGTTGTGCCGTGAGACCAAGCAGTAGTGAGTCCGTGCAATTAGCTAGAGGGAGGCCAAGGATAACATCGTATCTGGTGGAGGTGATGACAAAAGCTAGGGCCTTGAGCTCGGCTATGTTCCTCGAAGCCGGGTCTAGCAGGGTGACGTCGGCACAGGTCATGTAGGTGGATTGTGTTTATTTGCCTCAAGTAGCTTGGTCGATCTGTAGAAGTCGGCGGGACTTGACTTTGCCGAAGCGGTGCTTGTTGATGAAGCAGTCAGATACTGTTAGCATGTTGCATCCGGAGTCTATGAGGATTCTTGCGAAGCGACTATTGAAGCGAGCATGGATGACAAGCAGATCATCATTGAAGGGCTCGATACTTTCTTAGACAAACGGAGTGAGGGTAGCGCTATCATCTTTGTCGTTCTCTTGATTTTGGCCATTCCCTTCTTATGCGCCAGCGAAGTAGGGTTCTTCACTTCAAAAATCCCTATTGTTTGTGAAGGGGTCCCATGAGGGATCCCACAGCTTGCCTTTTCCCTGGGCTTCCACCTGAGCCTGTGAGATCTGCACGGTGTGTTCGGGGTCCACAGTCCCATGTCAGGGTTCACCCCGAGGATGTTGATTTCGAAATGGTGGTTGGTCGTATCCTGGCACTGAAGATTCGCTTCATGGGGAAGCGGCTGTTGCTCAGCTTCAAAAGATTGAGCAGCTGTGTACCAGGTACTACTTCCGCATCCTCCTTCTGCAAGCAGTACCCCCACGAGCGTTTCCTAGAGCGCTAGTGCCTCAGAAAGGTCCGCCTCTTCGACAGTAATGACACCTGCCTCCTCTGCTGGCACTCCTGTATGCACCTCCATACCCCCCGTAGATTGCAGCAGGCTGTTCAAATGGAATGATTGCGCTCGGCTGTCCAGGAGCAACAATGTCGGAGATGGTAGGAGGATGGGGCTGCCATAGCCAGCTTGGGAAAGGCTTGACCCTGTGCGGGTAGATGCAACAGGCGTAGCGCAAGGGAATAGAAGGCTGGCTGAGGGCCTGGATTGTGTCAGGCCAGAAGGACTGTCCCATCTTGTATTGAATGGCACAAAGGTTTGAAGACAGTCTGATGGCGACGACCTGAGGAGTGCCGACTGGGAAGGTAGTATATCAAGCTGGACCAATGAGTCTGCGTATTCGACATCGGCCTGGGTGCCATCGCATTCTCCTTGAATGGGACTGTTGACATCGACGAGGCCAAAGTTCTTGTGGGTGTTGATGCCGTAGCTGATTATTTCGTATCTGTCCTGGGGAATTAAGGAGTCATGTCATGGTTGTTTGGTTCTGCACCTGTTATTGGATGACAGCGCGAAGAGTGGGATTCTTCATTATTCCGGCTTTGTAGTAGTTGATCATCTCAGTGTCTATGATTGGGGGCAAGCCGTTGTACCGCACTACAAGGCAAGCTTGGTTGAGAAGATGGTGGAACTGGCTGTTGTATTCCGATAGGCTGGCTCTGTAAGCAGGGCTTGCAAGTTGGAGCTTGACGCCGTTGATCACGTTCTTGGGGAAGTAGTGATTCGCGAAGGCAGTAATGGGAATAGGCGCCGGATGATAGCCAGCGGGATGCCATGGGGTACCTGGAGGTGCGCCTGCAGGAGCGGTGATAGGCCTGTTGTATTTCTTCTGCTGGTTGGTAACTCATGTCTTGCAGGACCCGATGAGGAAAATGCATCAAAGGCGTAAAGAGGTCGTTGTTGGTGTGAGGGTATACCGTAGGCAGCAGTGGTTAATTGGCTGCCTGGTCTGCGAAGAGGGCCGCATTGTAGATCGCCATATGATTCAGGTTCTCTCCTCGGTATTCCTGCATCTAGTCGGTCACTGAGGAGACGAAGTTTACCACGACTTTGATACTTCAGTCGAGACAGTCGTACTTCTCAACCACCTTGGCTTTACCTGAATGGATTTCTATTCAAGGGTTCTAGAAGGACTTGTTGAAGTTGTTTGAGGAGGTCAATTGGGCAAGGTTGATCTGGACATTGTCGAGATTTCAAGCGAAAGCTGTGTTGATGATCGCCAAGTCCATGGGGGTCAAAGTTGGTCGAGGAGGGGTCAAGGTCCAGGGGCAACGATCATTCTGCTTGCTCCGGGCCCAGATCTGCCAGCACCCCCAGTAGCTCCAACAGCTGAACTAGCTCGCAGTCCTACTCCAGACATGTCAGTAACCGAGTAGCTTGTTGATGGCGAGGTTCCCAGTAGATGTTTGATGGCCCTCGGTAGTCCTGACTCCTGTCACTATACCAAGGGGTCTTGTCCTGATGAGTTGCTCACCGACGAAGATGATTGGAGGAGAGGAAGTAGCGGAGTCGTCCTACCATAAGGTGAACAGACGTAAATCAGCGGTCTATGACAGTGAGGGGAAAATAGAGTAAAACAGGCTAAGTTTGAAGTTGGTACAGAGGCGCCAACAAGGATGAGTGAGGGGGTTACTGAAAGCGTCAAAGAGGCCGAAGGAACTACAGAGGTTTTCAGCAAGGCCGTGAAGGTATGATTTTGGGGAAAGAGTCTGACCTGGGACCACAGGTCCGTCCTTCATTGCTACGTACAATGTAGATGGGAATGACAAGGGGAGCACAGGAAATCCCTGGCCTGAAGCAGAGTCACACTGGGGTTGGAGATTAGTGCGATGTGTGAAGTCCCAAGATGAACTGGGAACAAAGAAGGTTCCCGCCGTTGACGATCTCACGACTGCTTGCTCCCATACTCAAAGTAAATCCCACCAGTTAGTCCCACACTATAAACGGAGGAATACAAATGAGTCAAAAATGACTGGATTCATCACACTGTGGTCGTGAGATCATCGATGGCCAGAAACTTCTTTGTTCCTGGTCCGTCTTTCAGACTTCACATGTCTCACTGGACTCTGAGCTCTGCGTGACATTTCTCTAAGTAGGAGATTCCTGCGCCTTCCTGGGAATCTCCCATCTACTTTGTACATAGCAACAACAGACCAACCTATGGTCCTCAGTCAGACTCTTTCCCCTCAATCATACCCACACTTCCGTCCTGAATCGCTATATTTCCTTCGCCGTCTTTGACACCTCCAGAAACCCTCCTCTAGAGTTAGCATCGCAGACTCCCATATAGCACCCAACTTAGCATTTTACTCCATTTTGACTTGGCTGTCATAGACCGCCGGTTTATCACATCTGACCTCACACGGTCAAGATGTGAACAGATACAGCAATCATTTGGGAGCCCTGCTCTTGAATCAGGGAATCGCGGCAATCTTTCATGCAAGTCACCACCAAGCCTCCCCAATCAGCATGATGCCAATGTTGTGCATGCAACTGAGGTCTGTCACCCCCCTATCAAGGAGCCATAGACAATGAGGGGGTAGAAAAAATACAATTGAAGGGATTGCTATTGATCAAAGATGATCAAACACTGGGACAATCTGACATGAAACATTTCGTGCTAGGTATTTTCATGTTTCAATGATGCATAAGACACCCTCTCCAACTCCCTTCTCAGGGCTACTGCTCCCCTTGGGTTTATCGGCAGAATAGGATGTGTCAGAAACATTCCTTCTTGCTTTCTTGTCCCCTGCGATGTAATGAGGCCCGCCACAAGCTGAAGGTATGGACTGAGTCAGGTTGAAGATGGTTGGTTTGGAGGTGTGCACTCTCAAATGAGGGGATCATAACCAACTTTCCAGGAGAGGCACCACCGAGTTGTTGTGATTGCCACACCACTTCTGCCGTTCAACCGCAGCCCTGCAAAAAAGGATGGCATTGCGCTGAATGGGGTCGTAGGTACTGAAAGGTGTTCCAACGCTGCCTTTCACATCAACATCAGCCATGTTTGAAATCATTCCGTTCTTTCTGGCATTTTGAGACTCTTCTGACTGCTTCGCCCATTGCCGCATTCTCCCACTTGCAATAGCTTTCACATGAAATCTCACTCACATCCTAAATTGCACGGCGCCAGATGAGCTCACGGAGACAGCATGTGATTGAGGAGTAAGGCTTGTAAAGACCCATTGCTTTTTTCTTGCTTTCCCATTTCTTTTTTTGTGTGGATTGGACGGCCGTCTTGGAATCACTACTTCACAAGTCTGTGATCAGTTCGGTCCCTACTTTCTACTTGTCGCAGTGGTCAAGCAGGGACTATTTCTTGCGACAACTTACTTCTTGAAGCGTTCTTTGCTTTCGGAGAGCTTGTGCAGGGTCAAGTTCTGTGTGGCCACAATTAGCATGGTTTCATCGTGTGGTTAATCATCACAACCGCCTAACAGGCAGTAGGTCACCAGTTTCATCCCAGGCAAAGCCTTTTCTGACACAGGGATCCACAGCTGCCGTAAATCTTCTGACATACTGCAGTAACCTCACGCCTCTTTTCCGCCTAAACTTCTACTTTTGTTAGAACAACCTCAGCTTCTCCCCATACATTGAGTATTCAGATTGGCCACTTCTTCGCCTCTGGCAACATCAAGATTGTTCATTCCCTTCAAGATGTCAATCATTCAGATTCCAACTTCTTGTGTCAGCTTGCTCCTATCCACCAGATAGGTATCCTGTTGGCAGTTGGTATTCTTGGCTGAGGGGGCAGGAAATGTTCAGAGTTGGGGCTGCCTGGACATGTGGCATCCAGGACATCGCAATTCGTGGGCGGCTCATAATTTCCCGTTCTTGCCCCCCGGCCACGCTTTCCATGATCTCTCCAGCCCCCACACACACCCCCCCCCCCCATATAGACTTCCTCCTTACCCCGACAGTCTCATTTGTCATCCGACAGGTTTGTCGCCATTCCCTCCTTTCCCGTATCTTCATGAAGAATGGTTGGACTATCGTTCACCGCTAAACCTCATGATGCTCGGACAGTGGAGGTCAAATCTCTTGACCTGACCGATTCACAGCTTGCAGCATAGAGTGCGAAAATCTCAGAATGATTCCTTGATGTCTCCATGATGGATTGTTTCACTGAAACCCATGAAACAGCGGTTTCATTGTTAGTGAAAACATATTTGGTTTGTGACTTAGCTTTTGCGAATCATATATGAACCCAGCATCAGCATAGCTGACTAATCCATGCGTGGCAGTCTTTACTCGGGTATAAAATAAACCAAGGTCAACAGTGCCAGCATGGTATCTTAGATCATGTGAACGCCGTTCCAATGGCAAACAGAGGGTTCTTTGCTAAAACGAGCAAACAAGGACACCGCAAATGAGATGTCTGGTCGTGTGTAATTAGCCAAGTACAATAGAGCGCCGTTAGCGGCAGGATATGTTTGCGTGTCTTTAAATAGGACGTCCTCTGGATCTTTTGGATTGAATGGCCAGATTAGGTCGTTCTCAGGGCTAAGTTCACGGGGAACCATAGGCAACATCAATGAATTGCGCATCCACATGGTTAAACCTTTGTAAGACTTTCTTAGTATAGGTTTCCTGGTGCAGCATTGTTCACTAATTGAAGTGCTCTATTTGCAGACCAAGGCAGAATGAGGTTTGCCGAGGTCCTTCATCTCAATTCACCCGTGAGGTGTTTCACTATGGAGTCCATCTCATCTGATGAGCCGTTGAGGTTGGGGTCGTCAACATAGACTGCAATAATGACAAAGCTGCCATTGGCTATTCTTTTTGTGAAGACACAGGGAGAATTCGGACTGTTAACAAGGCCAGCTTTCAATAGATAATATGTTAACCTTTGGTGCCACATGTGGCCTGATCGTCTAAGTCCAAGGTGTGACCTAAGGAGACGTACACAACAATTAGCCCTGGAACTTACGTTCAGTGCTTAAAATCCGTCCGGCACTTTCATGTATACATCCTTGTCTGAATTCCCTGTACAGATATGCAGTAACAACGTCCATTAATCTCATTTCAGCATCCTCTTGCGCTGCGAGAAAAATGAGAAATCAGAAAGTTGTGGCACCCATGACGGGAGTATAAGTTTCCTCATACTCCAGTCGAGGTCTTTGCGAAAAACTTTGGGCGACAGGTCGGGCCTTGTAACGAACCACCATTCCAGATTCGTCCTGTTTTCTTATGAAAACCCATGTGCATCCGACAGGTCAAACTCCCTTTGGAATTTCCTGAACAGAACCAAAAACATTGCGTTTAAGCAAAGAATCTACTTCCGCCTTAATTGCAATCTGCCATTGAGGCAAGTCTACCCGGAGTTTGCATTCAGCAACAGAACGGGGTTCCGGCTCTTTGTCAGGGTCACATGCAATTTCAATAGCTGTGGCTTCTGCCAATGCTTCGTTTATTTGCTCATTGTTTTGAACATGTAATTCATCTTGTTTACACAATTGGATAATCGCAATTTCTATTTCGTTGACGAGACGTTCAGGCGCGTTTATGGTTATCTCAATATTTTGTTGGGTTGCACCTTCTTCACCTTTTTGTCTCTATGTTCAGGGTCCAGTTTTTTAGGCCTTCCAATAGGTCCGGCTCTTTGGCCGCCAGCATATCTATTGGGTTTAGAGTAGAACTTTGCAGGAACAAGGTGGCCCAATTCGTTCAAGTCTGAGCTTATTCGTGTAGTCAAGCTAGGATGGAGTGATGAACGAGTGGTATTAGCTGTGGTGCTGAAACCGTCAGGGGTATTTTGGGCAGCTTCTTGCAATTGCAAGAGACGTGCGACCTCCAGGTCAGCAGTGCTATTAAGAGAATAAAGCCATTCTCTTGTTTAGCTCACCCAAACCAACTTAGAAAAGACACGACCATCTACTAATGCCTTATTCATTTTAGTTCCAAACCTTGGGAACAATGGCTCGTCGAATCGACAGTAAGCAAAGCTTACTTCAAATGTGTCCCCAGTTGTGGGTTCCACGTATTTGATAATACTAGGACTTTTGAATCCAATGTAAACACAAAGCCGCTGCCTGAGCTCCGTCTTATGTCCCTTGGGGATCTCCATGATGGGAACATAAACGGCACTTCCAAAGATTCTCAAATTAGAGATGGAAGGCATTGTGCCAACAATGTGCTGGTGCGGGGGAAAATCATTTTCCTTAGTTGGATGCAGGCAGACCAGAGAAGGAGCATGAAGAATGGCCTGGCCCCATGCTTCAATGGGTAGTTGGGTACGCATCAACATAGGCCAGGCGATCCATTGTAATCTGTTAATGAATGACTCTGCAAGTCCATTCTGGTGGTGAAAGTATGGAACAGTGTGCTCCAATATATTACCCTGAGATTCACAATAGTCAGCAAAATGTTTGGATATGGGCTTGCCTGCTCCATCCAGACAGATAGCTTGAATGTTATGGTCAGGGAATTGAGCAGCTAACTTAAAGAATGCTGCCAAAATCCTAACAAAGACCAAGAATTGGGAATCAAGGAGACAGACATAGGACCAATTCAACTTTGCTTCAACCATTACCAT
>KZ994398.1:0-12043 GCA_003614705.1 Blyttiomyces helicus | reverse complement strand
TGACGAACCCCTTGATGATCTGGTCAACTGACATTCGCAGTGAGCACCTGCACAAGGTTGTTCATAGGCTCACTCGATTACCCCTTCATCGACTGACCCACCGCATGCTCGTGCCTCGCATCACCTTGAAGTCTTGGTTGAACTGGTAGATGATCATGATGATGCCTTGCCGACGGACATCTGTAGGGAGAGCCATCGTCATGTCGTTCGCAGGCTCACTGACCATCTTTGGATGCCAACTGAATCACCGCATGCTCGTACCTCGAATAACCTAACCACTTACTGATCTATGTAGAACCTTGATGTCCTACCTACTGACTTCAGTAGGGACGCACTTGCACGTGGGCGTTAGCAGGCTCACTCAGTATCCTAGACTACCACTGACTTAACTGCATGTTTGTGCGTCGCATCATCTACATTACCAATCAACGTTGAAATGAGTAACCTGTAGTTGGATGATGAGCCTACTGACATCTGTAGGGACATCTCCAACAGGGTCATCTGTGCCTCACTTGATATCCTCGTCACCGACTAACCACTTGCATGCTCGTGCCTTGCATCACTTACAAGTTACTTTTGAACCGTTTGATGACCATGACCTCTTTGTTCCTCCTCAAAGTCGCCTATCGATCACAGCTGAACTAGTTCTGCCACATCGTCCATACCTCACTCACCTAGTTACATCATCAACTGACTCACCTCATGCTTGTACCTCCCATTATCTGCAAGTTCCTGTTGAATCAACTGGTTGACTCATCGCCAAGTCGGTCGCACCTCACTTGCCAACGTTACAGCCTTTGCTCACTGACGGGCCCCAACCACCTCGGATTGCTCAGTCTTGCACTCCTCCTGACTAACATTCAAGACTTTTGCTGCACTAGCTACTCGATCCTGCATAGGGTTGTTCCATTATGATGAGCCATGCCACGACCCTCTGTCTCCCCCAAGTGGGGTCCCAAGGACAGACGGTCTGCGCTAACACCTCATCTACACTGCACTCACTATCGATCTCAGTTCAACTGCCCATGATTATCAACAGCCTTGTTGGTAAGCAGGTCAACTTGTTGCAACATTGTTTGCAGGCTCACTCATCATCCTTGGTTATCAACTGACCGCATGCTTGCACCTCGCATTATCAACCCTTACCAATCGCTGTTGAACCTGACTGATCTTGATATATTGAACCTCCTGACATCCGTAAGGAGAACCATTGCTAGGTCGTTTGCAGGCTTACTCAACTTCAATGATACTCAACGACCACCCTCATCCTCGTAACTTGCATCACCTGACTTACCAATCACCGTTGAACTGACTGATGGTCTCACAGATGCTGAGCCTACTGACGTCTGTAGGGAGACACCCTGCACAGGGTCGTTCGCAGGCTCACTTGCTACCTAAACACCCAACTGATGACCGCAAGCTTGTACCTCGCATTACAAGACTGCTTACGAATCCCTGTTGAACTGACTGACCTTGTGATGACTGAACCTACTGGCATCTGTGGGGAGACAGATCACCAAGTCGCTTGGGCCTCGCTTACTACTCTTGATCACAGCTAACCGACCCTAATGCTCGTACCTTGCATCACCTATCCATCTTACCAATCGCTGTTGAACCAGCTCACCTTGATGGTGACAATTACTTACATCGGTAGGGAGAGCCTTGGTAGGGTTGTTCGCGGGCTCATTCACCAGTCTTGGCTACTGATCAACTGCAGACCTTGGCTGAACTGTTCAATGAGCCTGTTGATTAAGGATTGCGTACTGACATCCGTAGGGACACAGCTTGCACGTGGTCGTTGGCAGGCTCACTCAACATCACTGTTTCAGACTGAAGAACCGCATGCTCGCATTACCGCAAGAACCTCTCGTACAGATCACCGCTGAATTGTTTGTTAATGATGACCAGCCTACTGACATCCGTAGGGACACCTTGCAACACTGTTCAGTCGTGAACTCCTTCACTCCATAAGCTAGATTTATGTTGAAAAGCCCCTTATCAAGGTCGTTCAGTCGACACCCCCCTCACTTGAGGATCGATCCCTGTTGCACAACTGCACGAGATCCTTCTGTTACCTTCCAGCTAGCACACTACGAAACCCGCTTTGCCTGCTCGCAAGCTCGCTACTCAGCTCCATGTTCCTTGGCTAACACCAGCATCCAGGTAACTGCACTTGCGATCCAGATCACCGCTGACACGCTCCTCTGAGTTTGTTCACTACGGGGCGACACTCCGACATCTCCTCTGGCAAGCAGGGCCCTGAGGGAGATGATCTGCGCTAACACCCCCTGCGTTGACTTGCTGGTTCTGATCACAGCGGAGTCGCTCTGCAAACTGGGGATTGCTTCACAGTGGCACGCTGTGTCTGACCGGTGGGCCTGCGAGTTGCAAACCTTACACCTTATGTGCTCCCCATCTCCAGGTCCAGTCCTCAGAGCACTTCAGGGGCTTCGCATCCCAGCATACTGGGACTCTTCCTGGCTGCGCCTTCCAAAGGGGAACACTCCAGGTGACGGTACACAAGGCCCACCTCCTTCAGCATGTGCTAACACCACCCATACAGTACCTCCGCTAGACTGACTCAACTACTTCACGAGCCTCACTGCATATGAACCTGTGCTGCCTACTGCCTTCAGTAGTGACTTACCCTCAACCTTGACTTGGTTCAACATGCTGTTCGTCTTCCCTTAAATCCTTTTCCCTGGTCTTGCTGTTGTTCCTCTACAGGTTGCTGTTGCTCTTGGTGATCTACAAGTTCATGCTGCTTGGCCGTGTGGAAGTGTACCTGGCAACAATGGGTCTGCTGCTCTTTGACACAGCAGTGGTGATTGTCTGGTTGGTTTTGGCGCTGGTGATGTTGACGTCCATCGTGGTGGTCTACAGGTTCGTCCTGCTCTTGACATTGGCGTTGTTGATGACCATCAGGTTAACGCTGGTCTTAGTTGGCGCTCTTTAACGGGGCGATTGTGTTCACCCGTGAGGAGGTATACGTCCTGGTGATTACGCGGGTTTGGTTGTTGATGAGTGTCTCAAGAGCGTTGCTGCGGTGGGTTGGTTGGTGGTGGGGAGGAAGGGGTTGGTAACAGAGGCTGAAGGAGGGGTGATTGCATGATGTCACTGCGGACTATAATGGTAGTCGATCAGAGGAGTGTAAGAATTGGAACTTGCCACCACCCCGGTCAGCTGGAGCGTGGCCCTGCAGGGATCAGCGAGTAGTCAGGGTTCCCACCGCAGGTGATACTGTCTGGACAATCGATAGGGCATCAGGAACTCTGTTCGATAGCAAGGAAGGGTGTTTGCGCAGGGTGCTGCATCCTTGGGGGCCCCTCTGGGGAGATGCAGTGCCCGAAGCGTTGCCAACCGACCCTGTGCAGGGCTGAAAATCAGCATCGAACCAAGAGCGGGTGTTCCGTGTCAGTGAAGTGTACTCCATACGGGACTTACCCATTGATTGGAGCTTCGATGTTCATTGTATCAATCGCTAGGTCTGTGGGAGACTGCTTGATGGGTTCTTTATGTGGCAGCCTGTGGGCTGCAGGTCGGTGGCCTACCACTGGATGAGGAAGCTATTGGTACTAGAGGTTGACGAACTGTGAGTATGGCTGGTTGACGGGTTGCCTACTGACATCTGTATGGAGACATCTGGTCACGGTCGTTAGCAAGCTCACTCACCTATTTTGATACCAAATCATGAACCGCATGCTCGTACCTCGCATTACTACCTACAGACTACCGCTGAATCAACTGAGGATCCTGCACAGGTTGTTTTGTTACAGGGCCACGCTCTGTCACCCCACTCCTGCAAGCGGGGCCCCAAGGTGGGGTTCCGGCACTAACACCCCCTACACTGCACTTGACGACCCCCTACCAATAGGTGACCACATGCTTGTACCTCGCATCACCTCAAGACCTTGGCTGAACTGGACCTTTAACCTGAGCAAGGATCACCTTCTGACATCCGTAATGAGCAGCTTGCACATGGATTTTTGTTCCTCACTCGACATCATAGATGAACTGACTGGCTTCCTGATTGCAAGGTCGGTCGGCCACGGTCCGAATCCTAGCCCATCCCCCAGAGGGGACCACCTTGAGGCTAGGATCATATGCTTACACCCTCCCTCACTACCAAACCACCAACTTATGAACTACATGCTCCTGCCTTGCATCACCTTACCAATGGTGGCTGCACTATATGATCAGCCTGTTGAACCTTGCCTACTGGCGTCCTTAGGGACACAACCCCAACTCGATTGTTCAGTCGTAAACTCCTTCACTTGATACCAATCCTGGGTTGAACTGACTGACGAACCTTGGGTTAGATTGAAAACTGACATCCGTAGGGAGCAACCTGCCGAGGTCCTTCAATCATAAACTCCTTCACTCATGATGATGATCCCAGTTGAACCAGAGTTGCACAAGGTTGTTTGGTTGCGGATGGCACGCTCCGACCCCCGGTTTGCCAGACGCTTGGAGGCTCGCAACTCACCTTGATGCTCCTGTGCTAACACCATCCTGCACTTCACTTACTGAGGATCCTGGTTGAACTGACTTACCTCACGACCAACGCTATCTCCTTCACTCACCGACGGGGCCCTGACCCTCTCAGATTGCTTACTTGTTCGCTACCCCTTCATCAAAAGATCCACCCTGCACAGGGTCATTACACTATGATTGACCACGCTCCCTCCCTTGTCCGTTCCCCCAGAGGGGACCCCCTTCGAGACGAGAGACTGCGCAAACACTGGATCTTCTCTTCACTTGCTAGTCCACCGCTGCATCCACTTGAACGGGGTTGTTCTGGTCAGCCACGCTCTGGTCCGTCCCCATCCCCTGAAAGGGACGCCTTGAGGGGTGAACCTGCGCTAACACCTGACCTTCACTTGCTACCAATCTGTGTTGAACTGGCTCCGCGATAATGGGAATGCTTTGGTGGAACACTCCACCCCACGAAGTCCCCCTGGAAGTTGCAAACATTATAGTCCCATCCCTCCTCAAAGGGACTGCTCAATGTGGTTAGGCTACCTGCATGAGGCTGACTTCACCCTCTCGAGCTCACTGCTGAACCGACGAAGGTTGATGACTTTACTACTGACATCCGTAGGGAGACTCTCCGCAACTTAAACGTGAGGACCTGCATACGTAAAGCTCTGCGTTCAGATTGCGGTTGGTCAACTGTCGTCCTTGCTCAGCGTCTGTTCCGTGGAGTTAGCTGGAGCATCCTGGTTCTTGTGGTGATCTGCTCAGCGTCAGGTCTCATGAGACTTGGCTAGATTGCTCGTTACTTGATGATCGTCGAAGTTGTGGCTGCTTGTTCCGCAGTGATGTAGGGGCTTCCGTATGGGTGTTCCTGTTGATCGGGGGTCGCTTGTTCTGCATTGTCGTGTTGCTCTCCCCGCTGGCGGTCAACTCCGAGTTCCTGCTGCTTGGGCGTCCTGAGATGTACTTGGCTCGATTCGCGTGGTGGTCAGGCCAGATCTGTTGACACACCCACTGACAATCATGGGTCTGGTGCTGACGTCCTTGCTGTCGATCTTTGGGTTGATCTGGCTCTCGCTGTTCCCGTTGATGATGGTGTCCTGGGCAGTGATACTGCTGATGGTGGGTCCCAAGTCGTTGCTGCTCTTGCTGGATCGGTTATCGGTGGCGCTCGTGTTCATGGTTGTGATGATGTCCATCTGCCCGCTGCTGTTGATGGGGCTGGTGGTGCTGATGATGACGGGGCGTGGGCGGTGAAGTTGGTGGCTGAGGATCGTCTTGCTGATGTTGGTGATGTTGATGAACCGCAACCTGCGCACCGCGTTCGATGTTTTCGTTCTAGGCTTGTTCTGGTCGTTTGGTCACCCGCAGGGGTGCATCCGCAGGTTGTAGCTGGATGAGTACCTGGTGGAGTTGGTGCAGCCAGTTGGTGGGAGCAAGTCAAGAATCAGTGTTAGTGGAGGGGTTTAAGGGAGGTGGTGCTGAGGTTGGTGGTCAACGGAGAGAGATGGTAGTCGACCGCGTAGGTTGCTTCGCTTGCAACGTTCGGGGTGCACGCTACGGTCAACCTTGGGGCCTGCAAGTTGCAAACCTTACATTTTAGGTACCCCTCACCTCTGTGATAACTCCTCACTTGTACCTCGCTCCGGCGTAAGCACTTCAGAGAGGGGTACTCCAGATGATGGTCTGCAAGGCCCCACTCCTTCGACCTGCCCTAACACACCCCGCACTACTCACCCACGACTGACTCAACTGCATGACTTCACAATCGATGTTGAACCTGAAGGCCTGCCTAATGACATCTGTAGGGACACCCCAAATCATAAGGTGCAAAATCAGATTTTGAACTTTCCCAGATTTTTCAAGTTAGACCATATTTGGATTTTTGGACCTCCCCAATTTTCGGTCCATATTGAGGTCCTAGACTTGGAATGTAGGAAAATGGGCCAAATATTGGGTTGAATAAAAAATGGCCCAAATTTTGAAATGGCCCGAATTTTCATAGATTCTGATTTTCGATTTTTGGGCCGTATTTGGGATTTCGAGGTTTGGGGATTGAACATCAGTTGATTTGCGATTCCGGAAATGGAGCGCCCAAGTTAGGTAGGATTTTTGGGATCTTGGACAGAATCTTGGCTAGGATTGGTTTTCGGGATCTCAGATTGAACAGGATTGAACACAAATCGGAAGTTTCGTGGAGTGGAAGTTGGGTGAGGTCGGTTTTTGGGTCACTGAAACAGATTAAGGGGAACTTTTTGGGGTGAGTTTCCAGAATTTAGGGTCCCCAGATTTTTTCTAAGTCTCCAGGGGGTTTTTGGGTTTTCCAGGGGGGTTGGTGAGGTGTTTTAGATTTGGGTTGTCTTGTGGAGATCGATCACATGGGACTTTGTCACCAGTTGTTGATTCTGGGGTTCATCGAAAGGTGGATTTCGGGGTTCTCGACATCGCGGCCAGGTCTCGTGGGATTGGTTCTCGGGTTAGTTTCAAACTTCATCGACAGGGTCGTATTTGTCCCCAGAGGGATCGCCTTGTAACTTTTGGGGTTTGCTTGCAACTCACTCCCTTCACACCTACAGATCTTGGCTGCAGGGACTCCCCCTACTTACAAGCCGCTCTTCCCCATGGGGGATCCCTTCGCCACTACCAAGCCGAACCTGGGTATGAGCGGAACCTCACACGCATCCCCCTGTAGGGAACCACCTTGCGCGTGTCCGTAGTACCACTTTGAACTACAGATCTTGGCTGCTTGGATTCATGGCCCTTTACTGGATCGTTTCATTACGGGTCGCATGTTACGGGGCCTCTCAGGGCCTGCAAGTTGCGCCTTATATTCGCCTCTGACTGACTACCATTGATCTCCGGGGCTTAACGCTGCAAAGACCTTTGCTTAAACCACTTCTCTAACACGACCTCCATTACACTTACTTGACTACACGATTCTATACAGATCACTGCTGAGGAGGAACACGATTGTATGCAAGTATCGACAGGGAGCCACGGTCTCCATCTTCTCGAACCTATACATGACCCTTAATTGGCCCCATACGGCCGCTGCGGGTATTTTAGGGGAGTTCTCATCTGGGGCATTACTTTAGTCATCTAGTACTTTTGGTTGCGCTCGATGACCGTTGATGTTGCAGGTAGGTGCTTTCTTGTGGAGGCTGGGTAATTCAATGCCTCGCGAGGGAGGCGTGGTTAGGATGGACGGTCACTAGAGCGATAGGTAGAATGTACTGTTTGCTGCATGGGCGATTGGTTGGTCTGTTATCCTGGGGTTTCCTTGGGTGGGTTAACTGAGCTTCTGATCGTCGGCATCGAGGACCGCACACGATTCATCAAGCAGTCGATTGGTTGACTCATCAATAGATAGGGCGCCTCGCTGTGCCGAAGTGCTGTACCGTTCCATAACTTATGGAACGGTACAGCACTTCGGCGTTTGGACGGGTAAAGGGTTGTGCTGAGACTCTTTATTCCATTAATGGGTGTGTCAATTGGCTGAATGGTGAGCGAGGGGTGTTGGTGTAGTAGAGGGTCGTTGGTAGGGAGGGGCATACCTGGGTCATGTTACTTTAAGCAGCTACTGTTCATGTTATCAATGGAGGTAATGGCACCTGTTGGGGGTGTCTGAGGTGGTTACGGGCGCGGGAGGCAGGTGCTTGGGTGGATATCCTGGTGCTGGGGCTGGCTCTTGGCCATGATGGCTATACGCTTTTCTTGTGTGGGTGTCATCACGGGGGTGGGTTCTGGTGCTTTGGGCGGATGCTGCAATTTAGGGGTGTACCTCAGGGGGGCATGGGCTGTAGGCGAGGAGGGGTGTGCGACAACTGCGAGGCGTGGTGGCTGGTGTGTCCTATTGCAAGGTGGGATGCTAAGGGCTTGTGTGTTGGCGTGGGGAAGTGCGGACAGGCTGCATTGTAGTGCTGCAACAGGTGGACCTCAATTATGACGGGGAGGACCTGAACTCTGGTCTCAAGGCTGCTCACTTCGGGGGTTCGCGTGGGGCTGGACCGGGGGTATGATGATCCGGCGTGGTGGGGGTGCTGGGAGTTGGTCGCGACATGTCAGGCGTACGAGTGCATCTGTTGGAAACAGTGAATGCTTGTGATTCAACAACACATGGTTAGATCCCTGAGCTTCAGCAGAACCACGTGTTATGTTAACTACTAGCTCTTAACCGGAGGGTGGCAAGATGGGTGGGGAGCGATCGCGGTGGCAAGGGGAGTAAGGCGTCGGTGATGAGCGGAACATCATCTCAGTGGTTTTCACGGTCTAATAGTTAAAGTACCCACTATGATTACTAACCCCTCTCGGAGGACCCAGTCGGTGGTTGCCGCCGTTCAACAACCGATCCTTAGTCTGCGTCTCTAAGTTACACCTACAGTCCCACCAAACATGGGGCGCTGAGGCTGGCGGACAGGTGGGCGATGGAGGAGGATAATAAGTTGTGGGCCTGGATGCAGTACACGGGTGGGGGGCTTGAGTAAACAAATATAATCATAGGGGCAGGGTTGACACTTGCATATGCACTGCCCTACGTATCATCTTGAGTAACTATCCCACAACAGAACCACGGACTAGCAGGGTCCTTCTAAACCGTTGGTGCGCGATTCTTTCCTTGGCGGGGCAACTGGAGGGAGGGGCCTCAGGAGGATTGGGGTTCTGGGCTATAAGGATGGACAGACTAAAGGAGGTGAACCGGAGGGAACGCGTTTGACGGGGGGGTTGCGGACTGCGTGCAGGTACCTTAGAAGGTTACAGGGTCGGACTGTCGGCCTCTTCTTAGGGAATGAAATGATGGAGCTGTACCTGCTGCCCGACCAAGTGCCCTAAGGGAGCTCGTTACTCTGACGCCTGAGTATGGACTTAGCTGGGTGATAACGCCTACCAGAAGGGCGTCCCTTACTCTTTCTGGAACTGACTCCTGGCTGGCCCAGGGTGTTCGGTGCCACTGCATCATCCTTGGGGTGGTGGGATGGTAGTCAGGAAGGTTGGAGGGCGGGATGCTACGGTAGGGTTCCACACACCAGGATATGGCCAAGAGGCTGGCGTCGTCTGGGCCTGGACTAAAAGTGGAGGCTAGATCGCCTACAAAGCCAGAGATGGTGGACTGCTTCAGCAGGCCGGGGGGTCCGCTGGACCTACGGTGGGGGCTGTTAGGCGGTAGGTCTCAATCCAGCTGGAGGTGGCTAGCTTTGGCTGGTCACTAGACAGTAGGAAGGGTGGTTCCCTGTAACAGCCAGCTGACTAGGGATCTCGCTCGTCGGTTGGCGGGGTGCTGCAGTTGTGGGGCTGTGGCAAGGGTTTTTGGGTCATCAGCGAGGGTTGGCTGTAGACTGGTTGGTCTGTCCTTGTGTCGTTTGTACCTCACTCGACATTCTCGATCACTACCAACTCACCCAAACGCTCGTACCTTGCATCACCTACAAATCCCTCATGAACTGACCAACTGGGCACACCATTCCAGCTGGTCAACCCTACACAAGGTTAAGTAAGGTTCTGTTACGATGAACCACGCTCCAGTCACCCTCCATCCGCTGAAGGGCACCCCTCGAGAGGGTAACTTGCGCTAACACCTCATCTTCACTGCACTCGCTAACCGGCTACCAACTGATGAACGCATGGTCGTACCTGCATCACAAGACTATCTACCTATAGCTGTTGAACCTGACCTTGATATCATGATTAAGCCTACTGACATCCTTAGAGAGACCCGTAACCTCTTCGTTCCTCCTTCAAGTCGATAACAGGCAAGTTGGCTGGGTTTGATTATAACCTCATCAGGTGGAGAGTCTCCGGTAGACTGATGGGTCACCTACAGATTCTTGCTTAACTCGTCTAGCCTCCTCGTGCCTTGTCGGGGTGGTTGTTTGTTTGCCTGATTGGTCATGATCTCATCGTGCGACCTCTGAGTGAGTGGTCCTCTGGATGACTGGGAACCACATGCTCGTACCTCGCATAAACAAACATATTGATCTTGGCTGAACTGAGGGATCGTGGTTGGGCCTACTGGCTTCCGTAGGGAGGCACTCCTCAAGGTTGTTCATTTCTCTTTAACCATCGATCCTGTCGACTCACTCACCGCATGCTCATACCTTGCATCACTGACTACCTTACTGTTCGACGTTGAACCTGCAGCCCTGCTCCACGTCAGTTGAGGACAACCTGTTCGATCATTTTGAGATGGAGATGCTGTCTTGCTCCGCGTGGTCGATTGGAGGGTCTGTGGGAGACTGCTCAATGGGTTGCCCTACTGGCAACAGGATGGCTAACCGCATCGAGCAGTGCCTCACGGTCTGTGGGAGACTGCTCGAGGGATTCCTTCTACAGATCAGGGTTTCTGCGCTCAATCGACGCGTCTCATGTAGGATCACATCCACCGTGGGTTGTTGGTACCACTGGATGAGGAAGCCTTCCACTCTGCTGCCCTCCGACGCCTGAACTCTTGTGCCTCGCTGCCGCAACCTTGACTTCAGGTTCCGCGTTGTGGATTGCAGGCACTGCTTC
The DNA here is from genome assembly GCA_003614705.1 of Blyttiomyces helicus. Lineage (NCBI taxonomy): Eukaryota > Fungi > Chytridiomycota > Chytridiomycetes > Blyttiomyces > Blyttiomyces helicus. The sequence goes on along the minus strand of KZ994398.1, from coordinate 1,063 downwards.
ACTGACTAACCTACCCATAGATGTTGAACCCACAGACCTTGTGTTGATGAGTCGCCTAGTGACATCCATATGATGACAGCCTGGAATGACATTCAGTCGACAACTCCTTCACTTGATGACCTGGAAACCAACTTTCCCACCTTGAACCATACCAATTGATGTTGAACCAACTTCATGACTGGCCTACTGACATCCGTAGGGAGCAGCAGGAACAGGGTCTTTTGTACCTCACTCACCATCCTTGATGGTCAGCTGATGAACCTCATGCTCGTACCTTGCTTTCCAGACACTGCTGCACTGGATGATCAACCTGTTCAGGATGGGACTACTGACATCCATAGGTAGACTCACTACAAGGTCGTTCGCAAGCTCACTCACCTATTTGCCTCATCCACTGACCTACTGCATGCTCGTATCTGGTATCAACCAACTAGCTACCAGTCCTTGCTGTATTGTTTGATCAGTTGATGGATAGCCAACAGACATCTGTTGGAAGACCGGTACGATGATGTTCGCAAGCTCAATTAGTAGCTGTCAGGAGCAGGAGTCTTGATGTTGGAGTCTTGAGGGTGTCAACTTAATGGCTAGACTTGAAGAGGGAGTTGCCTAGGTGCAAGCAACAGGAGGCAGGGAGAAAAAAGAAGTAGAAGGGGTCTTTAGTTAGTCTAGGGTTAGGGTTCAGGTCTTTAGTTTCCGGTAATGTAAGGCGGAACGTGACTGGGTTGATGCAGGCTGCTATGGGGAACGGCCCGAGCCGCTTGAAGTCCAGCTTGTCTGATGGTCTTGAGGTTTGCACATTGCGGCGCAGCAGCCAAACATTGTCGCCAACCTTGAAATCTGGGGCTCGCTTGCGATGCAAGTCTGAGTGCTTCTCGTCACTTTCTTGCGCTGCCTTGAGATGTGTGGCCAGTTCTTCGCGTATGGTGACAAGATTCGATAGGCGTTCTTTGGCGGCAGGATTCTTTGAGGTGGTCGGTAGGGCGATATCGAAGCGCGGGTGGAATCTGTAGTTGGCCCAGAAGGGGGTCTGGCCGGTGGATGCATGCTGGGCATTGTTGTAGGC
>KZ994397.1:0-12060 GCA_003614705.1 Blyttiomyces helicus | reverse complement strand
TGCTGCCTTGTGCGCAAGCAAAGAATCCAATTGGAAATTGCACATAAAGTTTGGAAGTATGGGAACAATTAGAACCTTTCAAAAACGTTGAAAGAACATGACTTTGAATTAGATGATTTTTATCTCTTTTTCGCAATGGAAGTGCATGACTCGTTGAGTGTGGAAAAGCGTTTCAAGGAAACATCATTTTTCCAAACGTACAAAAAATGCATGGCGACGCGAACCAAATGTCAAACAGAACATCTTCGTGTGGGTGGATATGTCTCGTCCGTAACGGTAACAAGTTTTCTGAAAATGTGCTGCAATGATGGTGAAATTTTAGATAATGACTCGACAGGAAAACTGAAAAGAAAATGGTTGGATGACAGTGATGCAAGAATGAAGGGGTTTCTCACAGATCACTATGAAAGAACCACGAACAGAAGAGATTATGTTCTCTTTCGAGATATGAATTGCTTGATACAACAGAAAGTCAAATATATCCCTGGGCGACCTTCTATGAAAAAAGCAGTGGTTGAATTGGGTGGAGTGCCTGACAAGAATTGCGGACAAACTAGGAATACTATTGGACCCAGTGGCTACAGATTAATGAGGTTAAAAACGACATCATCATAACGTATTTGCATTGAAATACTGTGTTTGACATATTTGCTTATGGATACTTATGATATTGTGCATTTGTAAACTACTTCTTCTCGATAATTATGTATCTTTGCATTTGTGAATGACTGTCGCCTTCAAGATTCAAATAAACAGCGTGGGACGCGCAAATCATTCTGTCATTCAATAACTCGATGACTAGTAGCAAGGTGATTTGTAAAATGACGACAGAGGGTAACCGCGTTATGTCCATTGTATCGCTGAACAACTTTTACCACCAACATTTCTGTACGAAAATTGACAACAGCATACAACAGACAACTATCACTTCGGAGCTAGTCCGATATGTCTCGCAATATCTCATCAAACAGAACCGTGGATCAACAGTTTGATTCCCTTTAAAGTTCCACTTGTCAAATTTATTCATGAGCAACAATTTCGATAAAATCTGCCTCCGTCCAACAACATGTATTCGGGAGAACTTCAGCACTACTATTACGCGTCTCCGTCGTCAATTTCCGAGCAGCTGCCTCATGACTGCGTGCGCCCGCGGTCCCTCCCGTGCATGCCCCAAACGATCGAAGATGATCCACCAAATGACCAGCCTGTATCTCACCTCGAAACCCCTGCGGCTCTGTCCCCCATGACCCTGCATCACGCACCGCCCTCTAATGTGATCTACGACTACGACACCTTCGAATCCTTTTTCAAGACCATCTGTGTCGACGAAAAGGAGGACGCAATCGAGTACCTCAAAGAAGAAGCGGAGCAACACGGATTCTCTGTTATAGTGCGCACATCGAAGCCGGACTACGTTGTCTTGATCTGCAGCCGCGGTCGTCGGCTGAAAGCCCTCAAAGGCGAGCGTAAACGCAGCCGGAGGTTCAAGAGCGCCATAACGGGTTGCAAATGGCGCGTTGTGCTGTTCCGGAGCGAAAACCTCTTGTGTAAATTTAGGGCAAACACCGAGATGGCGCATAATCACCCCATGCCAGTGAGTCAAACACTTTGACCAGGGCGTTTTCTAGTGTCATGGACAGACTGGTGGAAGCCCGGATCGGTTCCCTTTCTTACACCATAATGCACTCCCCCACATCGTTGTATTCTGTTCCCGACGACTCCTTCCTGCTTGTACAAATGTAAATATTCGCCCCAAAAAGTTAGACAATAGTTGGTCACATTTTTTGTCGTGAACAAGCCAAAGTTGGGCACGAATTCCCTGATTTCCCTCCGGGTTGAATGACAGGTACACCAGATCGGGGAAACACGAAAAAAGTCTCCGCGAAGTATTTTCTTGAGCTAAATGGAGAAGTTTTGTATTACTTTACACAGGGTTCAACATCTTCGACATTCAACACTGCAAAATTTGTTTATCGATAAACAACCTTATACAGTTGGCACACTCTTTCAACATTCCAACATCCTCAAAATAGTAACAGAAACACGAAAAAAATCTCCCCGAAGTATTTTTTTGAGCTAAGTGGAGAAGTGTTTTATTACTTTACACTGGGATCAACATTTTCGACATTCAACATTCGAAATTTTGTTTATCGATAAACACTCTGAAATCAGTTGGCAGACTCTTTCAACATTCCAACATCCTCAAAATAGTAACAGAAACACGAAAAAAATCTCCCCGAAGTATTTTTTTGAGCTAAGTGGAGAAGTGTTTTATTACTTTACACTGGGATCAACATTTTCGACATTCAACATTCGAAATTTTGTTTATCGATAAACACTCTGAAATCAGTTGGCAGACTCTTTCAACATTCCAACATCCTCAAAATAGTAACAGAAACACGAAAAAAATCTCCCCGAAGTTTTTTTTGAGCTAAATGGAGAAGTGTTTTTTTATTTTACACAGGGATCAACATTTTCGACATTCAACATTCGAAATTTTTTTTTATCGATAAACACTCTGAAATCAGTTGGCACACTCTTTCAACATTCCAACATCCTCAAAATATTAACAGAAACACGAAAGAAAATCTCCCCGAAGTATTTTTTTGAGATAAATGGAGAAGTGTTGTATTACTTTACACAGGGATCTACATTTTCGACATTCAACATTCCAAAATTTGTTTATCGATAAACAACCTGACATCAGTTGGCACACTCTTTCAACATTCCAACATCCTCAAAATAGTAACAGAAACACGAAAGAAAATCTCCCCGAAGTATTTTTTTGAGCTAAATGGAGAAGTGTTGTATGACATTACACACATATCAACATTTTCGATATTCAACGTTCCAAAATTTGTTTATTGAAAAACAACCTGACATCAGTTGGCACACTCTTTCAACATTCCAATATCCTCAAAATAGTAGCATTGCAACATGCAACATTTTTAACGTTACGAGTCTTTTCAAAAACCGTATCGATAAACGATTTGTAAACATCGATTCTTTTTGTTACTGTTTTCAATGTATTCGTTGCTACATTACAACTTGTCTGTTACTTTTTCAACGTTTTGTTACATTCCAACATATCAACTTCACAGTTGGTATACTTCTCCTCCTCTCAGCACCTACATCACCTTGGTAAATATCACAAATACTATTTACACACTTCGCTTCCAGCCATTGCGCCGCTCACCTTAATACAATCTTTACGGAAAACTTTACTCAATACTCACCATGGCTCCCTTAGCCTGGCCTTTGCGCGCTCGAGTAGGAACTTGTGTTCGTGAATGCGCTGGGCGCCTGAGAGGTTCTCTTCGCCACGGATAAAGAAGTCGTAAGAATTGCTTTATAGCTTTGGGAAGGAAGATAGTAAGTGGAAAGATGCATTTACACGTTTTATAAAACCATGGAAGCGAGAAACAACGTACCATATTCTTCGGGTCCGGCATCGTGTAAAACGGTCGAACAGCAAGCGGAAATTTGTCCAGCATAAAAAAGTCCGTGTGGTGCTTCTCTTTAACGAGCTTGCCGAGCTGGCGCTCCATTGCGATACTATAGGCCGCAGAATCGCGAAAAAAATAAGCTCCACGTGTTCCCAAAAACTGGGACCAGTCCAAAAAAAAGACAGTGCCTTACCTGAAATTATCGTAATCCCCCATCTCGAAGCCAGCCTCGCGAAGCATCTTCAAAGCCTCTGGGTATTCAAGAAGCAGAGTCTTTGGGAGGTAAACATAGTACTAGAAGGGAAATTGCCGCTTCACCACCTCGATCTCCTTTGCGAAGCGGGTCTTGAGGCCGTCGAAGATGGACATGAACAGACCGTCGAAAACGTCCAGGACCTGATAACAATCAAGGCATGACAATAAGACGATTAATATTAGAAACAAATAAAATGATTCCGTAAATGTCAGGGTGCGATTCCGTAAATGTCAGGGTGCCGGGTGATCGGTACTTTCGCCTCTTCACACGCCCCCATTTGTCAAACAACCCTTCCCCCCTGTCCTTGCCTTCGATTGGCTAGTGGGGAAATCACCTTCTTCTCTTCAACCTCATTCGCCTCTTGAACGTCCTACAGCAACCTTTAGTCTCAACAGTGACTAGCTCTGCTTTTTATTCTCTCATTGCCGGTTTTTCGAAAAGGATGAACACTGACCAACCTGTCCACTCCCCCGAAAGATATACCATTGCGTTTACTTTGAACTTCCTTTCCACACTACAAATGCTCACATTCACCTCCCGCCTATCCTTTCTATCACCTTCCCCTCGAATTCCAATGGCTCACATCGTTGCCACTTCGGATCGAAAGTCTGTGAAGGGAACCCAGCAGAAAAGGAAAGTCGCGTATCCAAGCGACGACGACGGGAAGGGATCGTATAAGCCCGTTACGAAGAACAAGCATGTGGAGGCAGGGCTTCCTTCGGAGGATAACGACAAGCGTGACGAAGAATGGGATGACAATATGGAGGAGAGCGAAGAGATGAAAAAGTCCGCGAAGGGAACCCAGCAGAAAAGGAAAGTTGGGGACCCGAGCGACGACCAGGGGAAGGTCGTTGAGTCGAGCAACGACGAGGGGAAGAGTTCGCAGAAATCGGGAAAGCGTCCGTTGGGACGTCCTCGGATTCATCCCGTGAAAGAAGGTCCCCCGAAGCCCCGGGGGCGCCCTCGCAAGAACCACAAGAATTCGATGAGCGATTTTCCTCTTCCGTCGGCGACGGCCTCTCGCTCAGCCGTGCTCGCTGGGAACTCGTCTTCCCCCGTATCTCCCGCGACCGAGGTCTCGCCGAGGCCCGGCCAGGGTTCAGCGTACCCTTCTGAAGCTGGTTTGGCTCCTCTCATTTGGGCCGCCGCAGTAGCTCTTCGGTGTGTTAATGAATCCGATGAGGAATCGGTTCCCTAAGTTTGAAACGGCATCGTTCTGTTGGCACTTCACCTGTGGAGGAGCCCCCGAGCTGGAGACGGTATCGTTCTGTTGGCACTTCACCTGCGGAGGAGCCCTGGGTCACGGCTGCTCCTCTGACCCCTTCGCACACACTTTCCGCTCGTACTGCCTCCGCGACTTCGAGGTGGGTTGTCAGGGCAGGCTCCCCGATCACTGGCGCAAATGCTCCGACCTCCTCTGCGGTTTCGATTGCTGAAGTCGCGGATCGCTCTACTCCTAGCGCTGCCAATGCGGCCGCGTGCCCCCCGATCTTTGCGTCGCCTTCCCGTGGCGATGCCCTTGCGGTTGCTGACCATGGTCCGAGTCGAGTCGATGCGGCCTTCCTCCATCTTCCCGTCGCCTTCCAGTGGCAATGCGGCCGCACCCTCCTCGATCTTCGCATCGCCTTCCCGTGGCGAAGCGGCCGCGATTGCTGGCCATTTTCCGCGAGCCGATGCGGTCCTGCCTTCCTCAATCTTCGCTTCGCCTTCCAGTGGCAACGCCGTCGCCGTTACTGAATCTGCTCCGAACCCCGCCGACGCAGCCGAGGAAATGAGCTCGCTGTTCTCGGCCCCCATGGTTGCCCCAAACCTAGCTTTTATCGATAACGAATTTGGTGAACCGCAAGGGTGAGTACATTTTTTTACTTTTTCGAATTTCATGTTGTATGGCCTTGTCGGAAGCCGTAAAGCTCATGTTTCTATTTCGTTACAATTTACAGTGTCAAACGGGCCAAGGGGCTCGCTCGCGAACGAAACCTTGTCCACCTGTTTCCTTGGATTACCGAAGACGCGTTTCCGGCGGGGGTCAGCGATGAGCTTTTCTCATGATATTTGACTATTATGGATAACAAATATAAAAAGATCGAGGAGGCTTGCATGAAAGCCGCTGAGGAGGCCGCCAGCAAGAAAGCCGCAGAGGAGGCCGCTCGCAAGAAAGCCGAGGAGGATGCCGCTCGCAAGAAGGCCGAGGAGGATGCCGCTCGCAAGAAAGCGGAGGAGGATGCCGCTCGCAAGAAAGCCGAGGAGGAGGCCGCTCGGTAGAAGGTCGAGGAGGAGGCCGCTCGGAAGAAAGCCGAGGAGGAGGCCGCTCGCAAGAAGGCTGAGAAGCATGCTGCCCGCAAGAAGGCGGAGGAGGAAGCTGCTCGCAAGAAGGCCGAGAGGGAGGCTGCCCGCAAGAGGGCAGAGGAGGAGGTCACTCGGAAGAAGGCCGAGAGGGAGGCCGCCCGCAAGAGAGCGGAGGAGGAGGCCGCTCGTAAGAAGGCGGAGGAGGAAGAAGCGCGCAAGATGGCCGAGGAGGATGAGCGCTTCGAGAAATTTATGGAATCGAAAATGAGGAAGGGATTGTGACGGTCTGGGGAAGCCGGTGAGGTCTCGACAAATATAGCGTTAGCATTTGACCAGTGTTGTTTCGACCGTTTTCATTTTTTTGAAGCCTATGTATGTGTTGTTGCTCTTTTTTGTTTTTTTCGCAGTGGGTATAGGGGATCGTTTTTCCAACTCTTCGTGCAGGACGGCGTAGAACTCGTAGCCAAACTCGCTCGCAGGACACAGAACGCCGAGTGCAGAACAATAGGCTGGATGTTTTCAATAAGTATTTTTTTAGTTATGTATTTTCTTTGACATTCTTTTCGGTGTTGTCGTCTTTTTTTTTCCAAAGTTTTTCCATCTAAACATATAATTTTTTTCTTCCTTCCCTGAATCTGTTCGGGATCCATTCCAGATTCCAAATATGGTATATTTCGAAGACTAGGCCACCTTTGATACCTTAAATGCAAAAAAAATAAAGCCTGTAAAAATTATGTTTTTTCCCCAACTCTTTTTTATTTCTTTGAAATAATATATCGATAAAATCTTTTGATTACTTCCTCAGAAGCGAAATAAAAACATATTTTCATGACACTTTATCTACACTAGTCTTGACATTATTTTTATGAAAAATAAAACTCTCTGGGAAAAAATCTCCTAGAAACGCTTTCATTCTTCATCTTCAAATTCAAATCCCCTTCACATCGCAAAAGTCGAATCAAGGATTCCCAATCGAGAGCAACATGATCTATGTCAAGACCGTCGAATGTGCGATCTGAATTATGACAAAAAGAACCTCCCTTTACCTCTCCTTTCTCCTCTGAAAAAAATGTAGTCTTGTGCCACGATTCCTCCCAATCTTGACGACTCAATCCTTTGAAGGGTTGTAGCTGTCTGAGATGATATCATTTTTCACAAAAAGCATTATGCATCGTTTTCATCATTTTGCATTTTATGTTCACAAAAATACCAAAATCAACGCCATATGCGTATCCCCATGTGCTCTCTTCGTCTTCTTTATCGGCAGAATAATAGTGATAATTTCCTTCCACATATTTCCACTCTAGAATGCATTCGTGGTTTGCAAACCATCCCACTCTGACTTGTAGTGTTTTCAAAACCTCCTCGATTTCATTTTTCGACATATCAAGAATTCTTTCTATTTCATCCTTGTCAACTTCGACCTTGGTGAAATTTATGTATTCCACTTCTACTGCTGGAATTTCGGTTGACATTTTTGCTTATAAAACTTTGTGCTTAAAGTTTATGAATTTATTCTTTTATATAACACATTTTATCCAGATCAAAGTATTTGCACATTTATCGATAAATGTACTTGAAAAAATCACACTATTTATGATCAGGTTGATTGAATTTCGAAATTATGTTAACAACTCTATTTATCGATAAATGAAATTGAAAAAAAATAACATACACATAGTGTTAAAATGCAACAAATGTTGAAATGTAAGGAATAATTATGATCATATTCGAGGAACAAAATTATGATCATATTCGATGAACAAAATTATGATCATATTCAATGAACAAAATTAGGAACATATTCGACGAAAAAAATGATGAATCATGAAATGACGATCTAATTCAATGTTGGAATGTAACGATTGTTGACAAATTACAATTCATTATTATATCGATCAAATTTCGGAATGATGATCATTTTCAATTATATTTGATGAACAAAATTATAAACATATTCGATGAACAAAATTAGAATCGCATTCGATCTTGGAATGTAACGATCGTTGAATGTGGAAATTTAACGATTGTGGATGCATTTCATGATCATCTTGATCGAATTTCGGAATAATTTTTTTAGTTTTATCTATCGATAAATGAATTGAGAAATTACACACTTGTAAAAAAATATTAGAATGTAACGAAAAAAATAGATGATTGTAACGAAAATGTTAAAATGTGAATTAACAAGACGGCCAACCGCGCCCGCTCCGGTTCCCAACCTGTTCCCAAAAACAACGCTTAAATCCCCGTTCCACATAATGGCAGACTACACCAGCATGCTTGGTACAGACGACACCGTTTTTCCCCCAAAAGCCCTTTTCGACGGAAAAAGGCCCACACCCCACGTCGCCTCGTTTGCTGAGTACAAAAAACACTACAAGTAGAGTATTACCGACCCCGCTGGCTTCTTTTCATAGGTGCGTGGTTAGTAGATGAATGACACGCATTGGTCGTATTCATTTTGCCTGCGGTCAGAGGTCGAGGACGGAGCCTATTTTTTGATTTTCTTTCGTCGCAAAAGCTCGCCACAGACCTTCTTCACTGGTTCAAGCCCTTCACCCACGCTTTTCACGGGTGAGAATTCCTTATTTTGTTTTGTTTTATTTTATTTTATTTTGCTTTGACCCACCCCTCATTATTCTGTAGCAACTTCAAACATGGGGACGCCGCATGGTTTCACGGTGGCGAACTGAACGTCTCGTACAACTGCATGGACCGACACGCGCTCACCGACCCTTTCCACGTAGCCATTATCTGGGAAGCCGACGAGCCAGGGCATGAGAAGCACATCACCTATGGAGAGTTGTTGAGGGAAGTCTGCCGCTTTGCGAACGTTCTCAAGAAGTATGGTGTGAAGAAAGGTGATACTGGTGAGTAGCTGAGCTGTTTTTTTGGTGACTGGATTATTCGTTGTTTTTTCGTCATGGTGATCAGAAAAATTTATTTCCCACCTTCATTCGATTTCCACAGTCCCCATCTATATGCCGATGGTTCCTGAGGTTGTCTACGCAATGCTGGCTTGCACGGGCATCGGCGCTATTCACAGTGTTGTCTTTGCTGACTTCAGCGCCGAAGCACTCCGCGACCGCATCAACGACACGCAGTGCAAGTTGCTCGTTACCGCCGATCAGGGCAAGCACAGTGGCAAAACCGTTCAGTTGAAGGTCATTGCGGACGAAGCTCTCACCGAGACTCTGACTGTCCAGGTAAAATATGCTCACATTAGTATCACAATTTTACTTATAGGAACTTTTTATTAAACCTTTTTCATTAATTAATAGACTTGTATTGTATTCAAAAGAACCGGCGATCCTCTCGTCCCTTTTCACGCCACTCGTGATGTCTGGTGGCACGAGGCCACTAAGACAGAGCGCCCTTACTGCACGCCTGAACCAATCAACACGGAGGATCCCATGTTCATTCTCTACACTTCTGGAAGGTAAGGAACCGTTTTTTGTCTAATTGGTGCATGAGGTACTTAGGAACAGAACTTAAAAGTATCCATCATATGATATTAGCTCGGGGATCCCAAAGGGTGTCATTCACACTACCGCCGGATATATTTTAGGTGCTACTGTGACTTGAAAATACGTCTTTGATCACCATGTCGGCGATATCCTCGGGTGCATGGCTGATGTAGGTTGGATTACCGGCCACACGTACACCGTTTACGGTCCCCTAGTAAGTTGTACAGCTCTGAGACGTTGTTGCTGTTCAACTCAGCCTGTTCCAAATCCATTTCTATGTCGTCTTCGAATCTATCCCGACCTACCCTAATGGCAGCCGCTACTGCGAATTCAACGACAAGCACAATATCACGCAGTTTTACACCACATCGACCGCCCTCCGCGCCCTTCGGCGTCTTGGTGACGAGCTCGTTACCCCGTACAAACTCGACTCTCTCCGCGTCATCGGCTCTGTCGGCGAACCGATTACCCACGAGGCGTGGACATGGTACAATTACGTTGTTGGACGCGGAAAATGTGCCATCCTGGACACCTACTGGCAGACGGAGACTGGTTCCATCATTGTTTCCCCGTTCCCGGGAGCCACTCCAACCAAGCCGGGATCCGCCGCTCTGCCATTTTTCGGTGTCGATCTTGCCGTAATGGATCCCCATACAGGAGAGGAGCTGCTCGGAAATGATGTTACAGGCGTCTTGGCTCTCCGTGCTCCGATACCGTCTTTGGCTAGGTATGATGTTATTTTTTTCGGGCAGCAATGATTGCTTTTCATATAGACATACTAGATAATCGACCAGTTTGGATGAAAACACAGGACCATCTTTGGAGACCACGCTCGGTTCCTCGACACTTATCTCAACGTTTACCCCCGGTACTACTTCACGGACAATGTAGTTTCGCGCGACATGGACGGTTACTACTGGATTAGCGGGCGAGTCGACGGTACGCTCATTTTCTACCCCATCCTCTCTTGTCTGAAAAGTTTTTTTCCTGAATTGTCTTGATATCGATTTCTTACGCTTTCAATCAACAGATGTGATCAAAGTGTCCGCCCACCGCCTGAGTACCTCGGAAATTGAGTCCGCATTGCTTCTCCATCCCATGTGCGCCGAGGTTACTGTCGACGGTATTCCTGTGACGTCACTGGGTAATTTCGAATGTTTTATTTTGCGTCCGGTTTTTTTTCACAAACTGGATTTGAATTTGTCCCTTTACTGATAATTTAGTAACTTGTCATCATCTTCCGTCTCGCTATAGCCAAGCGGTCATCTGCTTCTGCATTCTGAAGTCAACCCACGTCGACGACGAAGCCGTCCTGACCAAAGCTCTCATTGCCCAAATATGTGCAAATATCGGCACCTATGCCACGCCCAAGTACATCATCATTTCACCCAACCTCCCCATTACCCGCTCCGGCAAGATCATGTGTCGCGTTCTCCGCAAGATTGCCAGCGGCGAAGTCGGCCTCAATGGCCTCAACAACGACAAAGCTCTTCGCTCAAAGCTCGGTGACCTAAGCACTCTTGCTGATCCCGCTGTTTTCGGAAAGCTTATTCGCAGGTTTTACAAGATTTCGATCAACCCTTGATTCGCTTCGGTACAGATCTTTGCAAAAGCAAACAAAAAACATTGCTCTCTGTATACTCATGCTGTTGCACAACTTGAATGTTCTCATGCTTTCTCTTACGGTAGTATTTTGTACAAAGTCTTTGACAGATTTTATCCCTGAGGTTTCCATTTTCATGGAAAGGGAACCCTCTCGGGGTTTGTTCCAACATTCCTCAGTTTCTTTAGAAACTAGAAAAATAATGGGATCACTATTCTTTTTCGAGTCGTTATTATTTTCATTCTAACAAACGTTTACCATTTACAACAAGACAGCAGCACATCTTATTACAAGAATTTCATCGTGTGTTTGATATGCCACCTAATTGCGACTTCCGTCCAATTTTCAAAAGAGGTGGCGCTGGTTTCCATGAAGGCATGCAGGTTCCCAATTGATGTCTTTGACAAAGACAAATTCATCTAAAGAATACAAGGACGATTAATTTCGTTAAAACAAGGGGAACAAGGGGCATCACCGCCCAAAAGTGGCGCAAATCCCTTGTTTGATCTCTTTCAGCCACTACTTATTTTGATAACTGTCTAGATTGTTATTGCTCAAAGCCATACCTCCTCTCCAAGAACAAGCTTCGTCGGCAACTGCAGCACACACTCAACCACACTACCAACCTTCGACGATTCATCACCATCGTCGAGCAAAACGAAGGCATCCTTTCCGATTTCGAAATGACGGATCAATTCACTCTATCAATCATCAAATATCTCGTCGTGGAAGCGGCGTTTCCCATATCGGAACACTACATCTATCGCTTGTGCCTCATGCATGATATCGTAAGAATCACTCACGAAGCACGCGGTCTCGAATACGCCAATCTCAACATTATCGACTACCTGATACGAATGGGCTTGTTTACCCTAACACAAAAAAACGATCAAGTCGATCAAGTCGATCAAGATGTATTGCGCTGTCACAAAGGTTTTGCGTTCACATGGACTTATGTCACTTGATGATTTTATCTTTCATAAAAACACATTGAAGGAT
>KZ994396.1:0-12065 GCA_003614705.1 Blyttiomyces helicus | reverse complement strand
TGAAATACCGTATTGGTATACTGGTATGTGTCGCCATACCCTAGCCCGTTGATCAGAACGGCCAGATTTTCATATGCATTTTTTATTGTTAGCTCTCGGACTCTTCAAGTTCCTTTCCAATTTTAAAAATATTGAGACCTCAGATGGGAAGTCCCATATCAACATGGACTCTGTTTCTGTTAGTTTGTGTGCACAACTTAGCTGGTCAGCTTACAATCCGGATGTTGTTGTCAGAAGTCGTTGAAGGCGTTGGTCTCAATTCTGTCCTCCTGGAATTCTCATGTGGCTCCTTTGCGGGACCAGCCATGACACTTGATGAGGAACTGCTTGTAACTGGGTTGCCAGTTGACCTTCAGGTTGTACTCGCGGATGGTGAGGATCATCGCAGCTTCCCATTTATCCACTCTTGAATTAAAAGGTAGGGCTGTGATGCTTCTTGCGGGGTTCGGGGTAGTGGTAGTCAGTGGGGTCACAGTTGGGTACGAGAACATCTACGTGGAAGAACGGCAGAGTTAGTGGAGGATGAAGGTGGAGAGGTCAAGCTTGTATCTGAAGCGAATGGGACTCCCCACGGTAAGGATATACAGGCCTACCCATTCGGGAATGAGCTTGGTGGGACTTCCAGACTTCTTGGGGGACAGGTTGAGACACTTCGTGTTAAGTGGGACCATGTCACTGAACTGATAGGTGATGGGTGTGCAACTCTTGTTGTGCCGCAGGCAGCTGCATCCGGGAGTTGAGGCATCTTGGTGTTGACATTGGTGCAGATGTCGTCTTCCTCCTGCATATAAGCTATGAGTTGCCTTTGGTCCTCTGGGTTGAGTTTCTTGATGAGCTTGACTGGCCTGGTGAATCTGAGTGCCCGCAGGACATGAACCGGCTTGGTGAGGAAGGGAGGGTTCCCAACGTCCGAGGGGGTGTAGTTGATGTTGAGCTCAAGGAAGTGGAATAGACAGGCCAAGTTGGTATTGATGCGGTGCAGGTAGGGCTTGAGCATGAACTTGTCTGTCTTGATGGCAAGCTTGCACCTGGCGTCGGGTTTACCGGTGCCTTACCGTGGAGATTGCTGACTAGGCGCCAACTGTCTTAGCGAGCAGTTGCCTGAAGGTGAAGACGATCTTGCAGTCCCAGCTGGTGACAAGGACCTTGGGTGCGCAATATTGAGGGTAGATATGTATGGCGAAGATAACAGCTAATCCTTGTGCCTTGAGGTCCTTGCTGGTTGGGACGAGGATGACTCGGCAGGAGAAGTAGTTAACAAAGCAGCTGATCCAATACTCGATTCTGCCCTCGACGCCAATAGATATTATGAGCATCTGGAAGATGTCAAATGAACAAGCTCCCAGCAGACCTCTTGCATCAGCATGGGGTGGAGGAAGCCATACAACTGTTTAAGGTGCTTGAAGTACTGGCATTCAGGACTTGAGGCCACCTATGTGACAACATTGGGGAGCATCTGGGGCCTGTAGTAGTAGCCGAAGAGCTTGGCCACCGTCTCACTCTTGCCCACGTGACCTATGTTTGTGACGCGGGTGTGGTATGGCTCAAGTAGTCTGCGCTGCCTGACTTTGGACGCATGTAGGTAGTCGTTGTAGTAGGGGAAGTGATTCCGGTAGGAGCACTGGGTGAGCTATGGGGTGTGTGGCGTGCCTTCACGGTGTCGGCCTTAGCTGTATTGATTTCTAGGGGGGGGTCATCCGCCTGCAGGACTTTGAGCCACTGGGCAGCGCTATGAGGTCAGTGATGGCATCCGTGGTGACCGTAGGGGCTGAGGGTTGGCGTATCATCTGCCTGACACTGCATGTGGATCCAACGGCTTTGAGGAATCAGGCGCTCATGCGGAATCACTTGTAAATGCTGCGGACCTCTACAGCGGCTGGTGTCAAGGTACCCCAATTTTGGAACATAGCGAAAGACGTCGGGTTCTGGTCACAAGGTTGCCTCTTTGCATTTCCATATACCATCATGATAGGGTTATGTTCACAGTAGGATTTGGGGAGGAAATAGCACAGTCGCCAGGGGATTTGAGGGTGGTGCTGAGTACTGTCAGGAACCGACGTGAATCGGCGCTCTATGACTAGGCTGGGAAAGCGGATGTGAAATACCAGGAACGATGCTTAAAGGAGAGTTTTGGGCTGGGCTATGGAAGGGGGATTCTGGAGAAGGGATGGCTTTGAGGAGGAGGAATGGGAACATCTGTGTCCTAGAAATTGGAATAAGATGGTTGGAGGAGGATTCAGGAAATGTTTCCCAAAGGAAGAGAACAACTTTGAAGTGCGCAGTTCCAAGGTGTCTGCTCCTCTTTGCAAACAACACTGCGCAAGCTTATGGGGTTTTCCGTTCCACCCTCTTGTGGAGCATTGCGCAAGGTTAAGGGTGAAAGCAAGCTTCCGGGGGCTTGCTGAGCCTGAATGGTAAACCGTCAGCCTAGGGTTTTCCACTTCCCTCTTGCGACATATCACGCACAGATGCTCTTCGGGTCAGCACGGGCAATACTTTTGGGTGAGTCCCGGGCTGTCTCTGTCGAGGTCTCTGGATGTCCTGGGGTTTTCGGTCTTTCCTCTTGCGATGTATTGTGAAGAATTGATCTCCGGGTCAGCACCTGCAAAACTTCCAGGGAAGATCCAGGCCATCATGGGCGGGCTCTACGTTTGTCTAAGGTTTCTCTGTCATCCCTCTTGCAACATATTACTCACTGGGTTCTTGGGTGCTGGCTCCACCTGCAACTTACGGCGCACCGTTGTTCTCTGGGTTGTCACCAGGGGTTTTTTAGGGGGCATGCCGAGCCTAAGCGGTCAATGGTCGGCCTAGGGTTTTCTGTCTTCCCTCTTGCAAGGTAAAATTACCTCCGTTCTAAAGTGCCACCTCCTCCTGCAACAACTTGCCATTAATACACCCCAAGAGGAGTCTCATAATAAATGGACAGTAATAGTTGCAGAATAACTTATCCTATTGGACAATACAGATACGATCAAATAAAGGTGTTGATAACTGGGCCTGATGAGGGGAGGGCCTGGGCGAGTAGGCTGTTGTTTTACCTTTACGGCCAGGGTCGAGGGTCGCTTGCGTTTCCTGGTTGAAGCCTGTGCTGGAGCAGATTAATTGAGGGAGGCAACCTGGGGCTCAAAGTTGGAAGACCTCCTTATCTGGAACTGACAAACTGGAGGTACAGATCCGGATGTGCCCTTTTGGGCTTTGCCCCATGATTCACAGTACCGTTTCGCCGATTTTGAGCTAGATGTGTCAATTTTGAACCAAGGTGACCCAATTTGGGGGCTCTGAGTGGGGCAAATCGTCCATACCCCCTGATAGGAGTGACTGGGGTCCTTAGAGGGAGGAGGGTGAGAGGGCGGGCGGGCTGGAAGGCTGAAGGGATGGAGGGCTGGAAGAAGCAGGGAGGAGGGGAGGAGGCAGGAGCCTAGGAGGGTGGGAGGGCTGGCGGGCTGGAAGGCTGAAGGGAAGGAGGGCTGGAAGCAGCAGGGGAATAGAGCAGCAGGGCGGAAGGGCAGAAGGGCAGAAGGGCGGAAGGGTAACAATGTAGGAGGGGAGCAGGGGAGGAAGGGGAGGAGGAGGAAGGGGAGAAGGAAGATGAATTGGAGGAGGAGGAGAGAGGTTATTCACCCAGCCAAGACTAATAACATCAAAACACCTACAATTTTGAGCTAGATGTGGCAATTTTGAAACGAGGTGACCCAATTTTGGGGAATCTGACTGGGGAAAATTGTCCATTTCCTTTGTAGGAGTGACCGGCGTCCTAGGAGGGAGGAGGGGGGGAGGGGAAGAGGCGGGAGCCTAAGAGTGTAGGAGGGCACGCGGGCTCGAAGGCTGAAGGGAAGTAGGGCTGGAAGCAGCAGGGGAACAGGGCAGCTGGTTGGAAGCGCAGAACAGCGGAAGGGTAAAAAGGTAGGAGGGGAGGAGGGGGAGGACAGGGAGGAAGGGAAGGAGGGGAGAAGGGGATGAAGAGGAGGAGGAGGAAGGGGAGAAGGATGAGGAAGGGGAGGAGCAGGCGGAGGGGGAGGAGGGGAGGAGGGGACGACAGGATGATGGGACGAGCAGAGGATTGGACCAGGGGGGGTGGAGAGAAGGGGAGGAGGGGAGGATGGGACGAGCGGAGTTAGAGATGAGGGGAGGAGGCAGACAAAGGGGAGGAGTGGAGGAGGGGGAGGAGCCGAGGGAGGGGACAAGGAGACGAGGGGCTGAGGGGGGGAGAGACATTGTTCAACCAGCCATTTCTAATAAGGTCAAAATTATTCCGATTTAGAGCTAGACACAAGAATAGTTTCCCAACACCCTAAAGGTTCCCTATTTAGAGAGTTGTGTAAGGAGTGAGTTCCCAGTGCTGCCATATCCCTTGCGTAGTAAGGATGGCAGAGCCTGAAGTTGATGGGGCCAGCCGTCTTAAGCAAGTTGTAGCGTCGAGTGGGTTTCCACAGTGTTATGGTTGCAATCCAGTCGACAGCTGATATTCGCAGGGCGTGCCGGTGGCTCAAAACTTGTCCCTGTCGGCAGAACAAGCTATCCTACCATGTTGTTGTACCCCAGCTCATCTCCGATCAGCACAACACATCAGTCGCGTTCACCGTTTGAGAGTTCCATCAATTTCTGCAGTACAACCTCGTCAAAATGCTCAACAGCAAACTCCCAGCTGACAGCCGCCTTGTGGTATTACAATGCATGGCTCTTCACAAAAGGCTCCAACTACAGCAGTCTATTGTGGATCTTGCCCCATACGGCAAGACCCAGCATTTCTGCATACTGGGGGCGGGAAAATCTTGCCGGGCACCACTTCGCCATGTCACCGTTTGGGAGCATGCAAATTCGGCCTCTCAATGGACCCAGTCGGGCGCAACCAGCAACGCTGTGCCGCCTAGGTCGGCCACAGTCGCATTCAGCCAGTTGTTGCGCAGTGAAGATTCTTGGAATATCATGAATATACTTTCTCCGTCCCAGAGGGAATTCACCCAACTGTTGGTTGTGCCAGATGGCAGTGAGCCCGGCCTTGGTGAGTAAACATAGTTTTTTGGGGTCAGTTGGGTTGTTACCAGCCGGGGATTGTGTGTGTTGGTTGTGACCAATATAGCACAGAAAGCCTGTGTTCATTGTGACCATGTCACAAAGAGGCGGTTGTGTGGGTAGTTGTGCGTTCACTTGACCCGCGTGGTCAGTTACAGCGTGGTCATCAACATCGTCCCTTCCTTCTTCAGATGCTCTCATGCATGTTACTCCTAGGAACTCCCGACCTGCCGAACTGGGAGAGTACTCCATGAGATACACTGCAGCCCGCCCTGCAAGTTCATTTCAAGGGACTAGAGCCAGCCAAACAACTGCCTCAGGGAAAGCCGCTGACTTAGCTCTCAAGATGACGGAAGGTGAGCATGAGGCTCGCAAGCGCGGGCGACTGGCCTGGGACATTGAGCCCAGTTCAACTATCCAGTCAGATGTGGAAAAGTGCGTGCTGGAAAACTTCGAGGTCGTCCCCATGCATGTGCTTATCCCCGGCCAAGTCGTCTTTCATGAGGCTTGCGAGGGTCTTGACGGCACTCCATCGGCACACGTCAGGCATGGCCACAACAAGAACAGACTCGACTACTATTTTAGCTCCAAAACGGCCATTTTCGAGATTCCAACCTGGCGCCCTGGACCTCTGCTGATTCACCCAGACAAGATCATTCAATCACCCCACCCTTTCCTCAACTACGACGGCCTGATAGATGTGGACCTGCGCAATGGGCAGAAATGGACTATATAGGACGTGGGAACGGGATCGGGAAAGACCAGGGCTCTTGAAGTTGATATACAGGCTTGGAACATTAATCTAGCCCCCTTAACACATCTTAACTCCTTAACCCATCTTAATCCTATACTGATATTGTGCACTTTGGCAGACACATTCCTGGGAGTCTTATGCATGTATACTATCTCGCGTGTCCATGGTCAGGACCATCGTAAAACCACTTCTTTGCCTTACCTGGCGTAGTTATGACAAGCTACGATGAAGACAGCGCATTTGATGGCGAAGGAAGTCACAATCTTGCTATGACCGTTGACTTGATAGTTAAGATCCCAAATGAGCGTAAGTTACAGAATATCTTACTAGACAAAGGCAGGATGACACAAGCTCACCTTCTCTCATCGACAATTGCGGGGCAGATCCACGATGTTCTTGGGAACCTTGAAGACCTCATCAACACCGCCAATTGCGTTGTGCTCTGCAAACACGACTTGAGTATGAGCTACATGCTGTTTTGGTTGTAGTTCACAGGCACTGATTACTTCAACCGCGAGGAGGTCTATGTTCACATAAAGATCTCTCCGTCGAAGCTGCCCACCCTCACCTACTCACCCAACATCAACTGGGTATTTCACCGGATCAAGAACAATTACCTGAACAACTACGATGATGTGACCCTGGTTCAGAAGGAGCCCACGATTGTCTTCTGCACATCTGTGTACTTGGTGCGCGTCCTCAAAGCCTACTTGAAATCTATCGCCCACAACAAAATGGCCAAGGTGCGAATCAGAATGCTATATTCTATCATACAGAGCGAGAAGTGGAATAAGGCCTTTATGGAGTTCCCGAATGCGGAAACATCGCAGGTGAGGATGTTTCTCATGAGGCCATTAAGACATACTCATACTTCGCAAACTGAGGGCAACGAATTACCCTCATTTGCATGCGGATTGGTTAGGTTGGTTAGGTTAGCCTAACATAAGCTTGTTGTTGCTGAGGCGATTATGAGCAGCACCATTCCCAAACGGATGATGCGGCTGTTACATGCTCAGCAGTCTGATGATACTAACGGCCCCCTCCCCTTGATCTCCAGGCCAATGTCCTAATCCTGACGCACTGCGCCCCAGCCGGTCTCAGTATAGAGAAGCACTACATCACTGCTTTTTATATGTACCCCTGAGAGAATGTGACCCATGGGATGGAGGTGCAAATGGTCGCTTGCCTTTGTGAGCGTCCTGGGCTCTACCATAATTCCTACGCCTATATTCAGGTGGGGAAGTCAGGTTCGAGAAATGCCAGCGAGACAGCTCTATTCCGCGCCGCAAAGAGCAAGTCGCGACCACCTGATGCAGGGTCACAGTGAGTTAGCGCGACGCTAGAGCAGTCGTGGATAGAAAGGAAGGCTGAGCACCACGACACGTACAACCGCCACGAGTACCTATGGAAGCAACTATACAGCAATGTTGCTGCAGGTCGCCTTCATGATATGGAGAGACCGCCTGAAGCAGAGCTGAAGGAAGTAGTTGCAGCAATTAGGGCGATCGCGGTACAACTTGGAGTTGGTATTCGACGATATTACCTTGGTGCAAACTTGAAGGGACTGTTGAACATTGACGTGAGTATAAGAAATCCATCAGGCATTTCGGCCTTGTGTCGGTTGTTACATGCTCATCACGCAGAGGATGAGACAGTCCTCCCCACTCAACCCTAACCTAACCAAACCTAACCAAACCTAACCTAACCTAATTAATCTAACCTAACCTAACTGACCATAACACAGGACGACGAGGATGCCAACGAACTCAACTTCCTTACGGACTTGGAATACGCAGTGTCGGTGAAGGCAGCGGTTGACTACTTCCCTCTCTATGTCGGTCCCGAGATGCGCTTCGCCTCCGACTTGCAGTGCGCTATGTAGCTGCCATCTCGAAGAAAGACGGGCATCTGTTCGCATATTCAACAGCCACCCTATTCGGCCCGGCGTTTTTGCTCGCGCATTTTTTGGACCTCATACTCTCTACTGGCCCGCCTGCCCCTGCCTTGAGGCCCGAGACATACTGGGTAAAGCGCACACGTGCTCACCATCCCATTCTGCATCTTGGTGTTGACACTACGCGCATGTCCGCATATGTCGTCGGTGAACTGTTACCAGGGAAGCTGATAGAGGAGAGGATGGACGACATCAGTTGGAACTCAGCAGTACCATCAAAAAAGCTGATATTCGAACATGTGCGACAGGGGGGGTTCGACGAAGTCACCCTTCGCATCGACCAGCGCTCCTCCAAGCACACCTACAACATAGCAAAGACCGGCCATGTCCTACTTAAACGACACCTGGACAACCTTGGGCTGGCCTCAAGGGCCACTCGTACGCGAGTTAAAGACCCGCATCCCAACATGTTGCATAACTGTGTTGCAACCTACAATATCAACACTGACGCCTTGAAGGACACGGTGGGATTCGTTGTGTTGATGATGACCGATAGCCACATTGCTGCCATGCAATTCCCGGATTGGACGGCGTTGTTTGATGGGACTGAAGCACACATTGCAGAGAGAGTGAGGGAGGCCTTAGAGGAGGGAGAGGAGGACGACTCTTGCCCGATGTCCTTGCCTTGCCTGTTAATGTTGGGAAGAGAAGTCTGCCACGCTAGAGTGGACACTATGTTTATTCCTACTTCAACCCGGGATATATATGTACAGGGGGAAGGAGCGGAACAAGAAAATGTTGTGTAATTGCCAAGCCAGAGTCGAGACTAGCAAGGCGAGGCGTATGCGGGGAGTTCGAGTTCTTATACTAGTGTGGATCTAATCTAACCCTAGGGATTCCCAGTTTTCAAATGAATGCACAGAGAGTTCATCGGTGCGGCAAGTTGCGGGGTATGGTGGTGGCGAATGGCCATCCGCAAGCTTTAGCATAGGATATCTGAATATGTCGAAATTGTTGGCATGTTCTATGTAGAGACAGGCGATCATGGGGGGCCAACCAACAAGCCTTGTAAACCATTGCAATCCTACTGACAAGTTGGGTTACTGTATGCTGCCCAAACTAAAAAATCACCTGCTGAGCGCCCACCCTGTCTGCGCCCAATAGAATAAAAACAATGTGGCCCTCTTGCTCTCTCCCTCGCTGCTCGTTTTTCTTGTGACGAGCATGAAGATGAATCCCCAAGAGTTCAACTACCAGGTGCACGGAAACGAATGACTCGCTCCCGTCAAACTCCTGAAAGCCAACAGCTATGAGGTCATCGGCATTCATTTCCGAGCCTTCACGGACCATAAAACCCTCAACAACCTGAATACTTGGCCAAAGCGTAGCTGCCAACAAGCTGGCTGGGTTATTTGTACCAACGGCTCATGGACTGATATCTCCAGGAACTCAACCTCTCCATGGAGTACCTACCATACCGATTCAACATTGATACCGACCTTCTCTCCCGTGCACCAGAGTAGGCCCCGAAGTTTGCCAAATGCCAAGAACATATCCAGATCCTAGTCAGCACTCTAGTTTATCTGACATTGACTCACATGGAGTGGACTGGTTGGCTGACCACTTTGCTGACCTGGAAAAGGCAGAGGAGTGGCTCCACCACATGATGGCGGACGACAACACACTCAATCTCAAACCTTGACTCCCCGTTGTCCAGAACAAAGTCTCCACACCAAGCCATCTAGCTAAGTGCAAGTTCATACGCAACTTCTGCTACGCCAACAGGGGGCTCAACCTGCCTGAGGTCATGCGCAAATTGATCATGGAAATGCACCACAACTGAATTGCTGACAGCGGCCACAAGGGGCAGGCAAAGACCACCAAGATGATCTCCAGAAATTGCTTCGTGCCATCAATGTTCTCAAAGATAAAGCAGCGCATCACCAGCTGCCCAGACTGTCAGCCCTTCAAGGATCCCAAGCAGAGTTACGGCTTCCTCTATCCTCTCTTGGCTCTGCGTACCTGCTGGGAGATGATCGGGTTCCACGCCTTTCCAATGACCAGGAACCTCTGGGCCCCTCGGCTACTTGTGGGACTGCTGTTTCTGCTCCGTTGATTACTTCTCCTAGCAGATGCTCCTAGTTCCGACCCACTCATGATGGACAGTGGAAGTACTGGCAGACCTCTTCAACTCCAGGCTATACTCCCAGGTCACCTGCCCTGAGGTCTTTGTCACCGACCACAATCAGAAAGTCAGGTCCACTTTCCGGTAAGCTTTCAAAATCAGGCCATTATCCAGTACAATGTCGCCACAGCCCGCCATCAGCAAACAGACGGCAAGTGCAAACAGATGATCCAGACGTTCAAGATAGTCCTTAAGCCATTCCCTGATCAAACTGGCGAAAACTGGTCTAGGCTGCTCCCCTTCCTTGAATTGACCATCATCTTGACGCTCACCGGGGGCCCGAACCTGCCCCAATTGCTCACTGAGCCAGGCTATGTCCCCACTTCTCTTGAGTTTGGAGGACCCGACAAGTGGATCTTGGCCATGGGCAAGTCCACCACAACAGAGCCCGGTGGTCAATGGGACTTCCCAACAGATGTCTAAATTTTTTTCCATAGAAAAGGGACTCAACGACCCCAAGCGCTATCAATGAAACAAGCAAGGGAAAATTTGGCTGTTCCGTTTAACCGGCTAGGGTATGGCAACACATACCAGTATACCAGTAGGGTATTTCTCCACAAATTTGCCAATACCCTAATAAAATTCTCTTTCATATTTTACATCCGCAGTGTCCCATGGTGACACTTTCATACCATAGCGCAACCACAGACTGTTACAAATTCGCTTTCCATGTGCCTATCTTGGTGATATGAGGTCGATGCCAAGTCACCAGCCCTCGCAATTTTTTTCAAGTCCACATCCTCTCTCCCCTTCCATGATGGAATCATCTTCTCCAGTCCTCTCATCTCTTCTCTATCCTTCTTTTGCCTCCTTTGCCTTCACCTTCACCCTCTTCTCCACCTTCAGGCATGGCCTTGTTTACACTTCACTTCTCATCTTATTGATCGATTTCACTCAGTTTTCTTCTCCATCTCCTCCGTCTTTATCGATAGATTCTCGCCAACAACCTCACCTCGTTTGCAGGAAATTTCCGTCGACTACGTTCCTGCTGCAAGAAGCAATACTTCAAAGATATACCAACCTCCATCCTTCAGGACCTTCAGGCCACCATTGTCGATAAAAATGGAAATCAACTTATTTATTCCTTTTTTTGTTTGAGTTTTCTCTAATCTTTAATCCTAACCCTGTTTCTCAACAACTCTTATTTCCAAAAGCAATGGCAGACCAGTATTAACTCCACCCTCGCTATCAACTGTGGCATCCTGCATATCGCCGACAAAGTGGTCTGTTCGAAAGCTTTTCGATTGCACACTTTATGTCCTGGTCCTCATTTTATCGACACTTCCCTTTGTGCAACCTTGACACAGAGGCCTCCCAATGCCTTGTCATCTCGAGAAGCCTGAGTGAAAATGCCATGCTTCCTCTTGATTGGTTCGATTCGCTTATTCGAACCGAAGAAGATAAGCATCCTGAAACAGGCATTGTCTACCTCCCAGCTGGCAACACAAAGGCACTTCTCAACAACAATTACCTCGATCATGACAATTGGGTGAATACTGTTTCTGCCACTCATTTTTACCATATCTGAGACACTCATTATTGGTATGTATCAGCTATGGAGCCATTCTTTCGCTCTTCTCCCCTTACTAACCCTATCCTTTCCTTTTTACAAGGCGGGTTGAAATCAAGAAACTCTCTAGCTTGTCCATGTGCTATCTGTGCGCAGAGATCAAATACTGTCTCGCCGAGAAGTCTCAAGGAAACATAGATAAAGCACTTGTCTTAGAGGACTGTGAACAACATCGAGCCCAGATTGAGTTTGTTTATGATCCTCCTAATCCTCTTTTCTCTTCCACATTCTCATCATTTTCCTTTCCTTTTCTCATCTCACGACAGTCTCGCAAGAATACAGCGGCGCTGGCGAGTGGCGAGGCATATTTGACAGCGCAGAAGTATCTGCGATAACAAATCTTATGCTGAGCGCGCGACTCCGGGCCCCCCGGCATCCAACACTGCTGCGTCAGATGCACCACCTCCGTCGCACCCGCCGTCGCCGTGGGATGGAGCCACAGGCTGGAGCTCGCTTGCGCCGCCGCGAGCTTCCTCCCCTTCCATGAGGCCGCGGGCGGTCTAGTCGAACTGACCCACGTCGAGATGGGGTGCGTTTCGCCGTCGGTTGTACCAAGCCTCGCTAACGTTCCCGTGGAGGGCAAAGGGAAGAGCGAAAGAGAAACGTCTCGGGGTGCCGGGGAAGAGAGGGAAACGGTGAAGGAAGTTGC
>KZ994394.1:0-12128 GCA_003614705.1 Blyttiomyces helicus | reverse complement strand
CTCCTCTTCTCTCCCTGCCTCCTGTTGCTTGCACCTAGGCAACTCCCTCTTCAAGTCCAGCCATCAAGATCACACCCTCGAGACTCCAACATCAAGCCTGCTGCTCCTGATACTTCCTGGGGATTGCCAGGCCATCACGAGCAAGCTCCCTGGTGGTCCTGGGGATTTCTGTGGAACGTCTTGTGACATATCATGTGCCCAGTCTTGTGGTGCCGGCTCCTCTTGGGACTTATCATGCTTGGTTGTTCTCCAGGTGGTCATGAGCAATACTTCCGGGGGCGCACTGAGCCTAAACAGTCAATGGTTGACCTAGGGCTTTCCGTCTTCCATCTATAACATATTCCGTGCTTGATTCAATGGTACTGGTTTCTCTTGCAACAAATTGTGATCAACACACCCCAAGAACACCTCGAAATCAACAAATAACTCTTTACACTTATCACTCATAGATATTGGCCAGAGATCTTGTCAACAGGGCTTGATGAGCAAAAGACAGGGCAGATAGACAGTTGTTTCAAAGTTCAGATTGGAGTTATGGCTCCCTTGCGCTTTGTGGATTACAACTCTACTGGAGGTGGGTTGGAGCAGGCAGGACATATGGAGTTTCTTCTGGAGAAGCATCAAGGAGGAGAGGACTTGCTTGTTTGTTGATCCAGTTCTCCATGTTTTGGTGTCCTTAATGTTGCCGAGTTTGAGCCATGAGTTTTCCCCATTCCGGTAACCAAGCCATTGGCGACGTAGCGTAAGAGAAATGTCCTTTCGTTGTGTCCCGAAGTGCTTGATGTTGGCAATATTCTCCATCATCTGTTTGTCCTCGCCTTCTATGTTGATTGGAGCTGGATGGGATTTAATGTTGGTATTGCAAAGGATAGAGGCGTGGGGGCGCACAAAGGGCTTGAGGATGTTGATGTGGAGGTACGGCCTGACCTGGTGCAGACTGCTAGTGAAGATGTTGAGCTTGTGGTTGTTCAGAGTTGGGCCACGCCATTGATCTTTGAGGGGCATATCCAGCAAGCAAGGAGCTTGTCTGACAGAGAAGATTTGAGCAGAGTGGTAATGCTGGTGATGTTGAGGATGACCTGGTCTCCAGATTTGTAGAAGATTGATTGGCAGTTTCTCTCAATGGAGTTGGTATAATGCGCGTTCCGAAGCCTCTGTTGACAGTTTTGATGTCAATCTGCTTCTGGGCAAACTTAAGTGGCTGCTTCTGAGTCGTTGATTTGCCCATTGGTGGAATCGGCTCTTCTGGTTGTCCGAATTCAGGAGAAGAGTTGGAGATGTATCCTTGTTTGGTGAGGTAAATGGGGCAGGTCGAGATCCCCGGTAGGGGTTGTGTTGATGGTGAACTCGAGGAAAGGTAGCAGCTGGGACCAGTTGTCGCCAGTTAGGTCAAGCCACAGATTGAGGACTTTCTTTACGGTCTGGATCATTTGATCGTACTCGCTGTCAGTCTGCTGGGGGCGAGCGGCCCCAAAGTTTTTCTGGATGCTGGCAAACTTGGTGAAAACTTGCCAGAATGCAGACATGACCTTTGCTACATGGACGGTGACAAGTATTTGGGGACTGCCAGCCAGGGAGTAGGCTCGAGAGTTGTGGAGTTCTGCTAGGGTCTCCGCTTTCGAATCCAAGCTTGTAGGTCAAGGATGATCTAAAATGTAAAGTAGTCAACAAAGCAGAAGCAGCAGTCATCAGTTTGCCCTGTGGTCCAAAGGATTTCGTCATTGCTAAAGTGATGAACACTTTCATCTCCCAGCAGCTCTGGGAAACTGGACGGGATGGAGCAAACACTGGCTCTTCTTGCGGTCCTTGAAGCGTTGGCAGGCAGGGCAGCTGGTACTGTACCGCTTGATTTTGCCTAAATTTGATGGCCATTAGTATTTGGTCAGAATCTTCTTGATGGTCTCCTTTTGGCCCCGGTGGCCACTGACGGCCATACAGTTGTGGTACTGCTCTGTAACTGATCCGCGCACAACCTCAGGAACGTAGAGCCCCTCTTTATAGTAGAGGAAGCTATGGTCAAACTGATAGGTAGCGAGGTCGTTTGGTTGAGAGATCTCATTCTTGACGTGAGCAGGTTGTGCCTTGATGTTGGGCGCGCGGTTTTCTGTCATCATGGAGTGGAGCCACGCCTCAGCTCTTTCCAGGTCGGCCTAGTTTTCCAAAACGCGTCGATGGGATCTGCATTCACCTCAGAGATGAGAAGTGGGCTGAAGAGGATCTAGATTGGCTCTTGACATACGCGCACTTTCAGGCCTATTAAGGCCTGCAAGATGGGAGGTCAGCCACTGTGTGGGACCAGCCTGGTAGGTACTTGATGGAGAAATCATACTCCTGGATCTCTTTCACCAACCAGCTTGTCTCCGGCTGAGCTTTGGCCAAGTGTTCAAGTATATGAGAGACTTGGGCTCCGCCAACCCTCAGAAATGGATGCTGATGGGCTTGTGGCTGTTGGCCTTCATAAGTTTGAAGAGAGCAAGTAGCTCTTTCAAATGAACCAGGCGATTCCCTTTTGGGAGCTTTAAATTCCTGCTGAAGTACAAGACTTATGGAAGTTGAGGAAGTTTAGTCTTTCCCTTGACAATGGTTGAAACCTGCATAGGAAAAGGTACATTTGCTGCTGAGCAATCCATCTGTTAAAAGCATAATCATAGGCGTCACTGAACACGTAGGTCTTGTGGCTGGGATTGAAGCCAGCAAGTACTGGCGAGGTGGGGGTGGCAAGCTGTAGTTGTTCAGGGGTATCCTTCTCGCAATTGCTCCAACCCCACAGCTATTTATCCAACTGTAGTTGTTATAGCATGTAGAGGCAGCAGATCCTCGTGTAGTGATTGACATTCGGAAGGAGGTTATTTGTGAGTCCAAGGAACGATTGGGTGTTGTGAGTGTTTTGCGGGATTACCCATCCTGGGACTATAGTGATCTTAGATGGCGTAATGGAGATGCCGCTGCGTCCTTTCTGGTGACCCGAGAAGGCACTTACTTGGCCTGATGTTGAGCTTGTGCCGCACGAATGTGGCTGGGACTTATCTGACATGCAGCTTGTGTTCTTCTTTGGTCGAGGAGTAGATGAAGATGTTGTTAAAGTAAGATATGATAAACATATTGAACAGGATGCCAAAGATGGAGTTCATGAAGTCTTGGAAGTAGAGGAGGATGTTTGAGAGCCCAAATGGCATGACCATGATCTTGATTGGGCCGTAGAGTGTCCAGATTGCTGTTTTGTTGATGGTGTTGCCAGCAACTTGTATTCCGTGGTAGGCATGCATGACTTCCACAAGCTTGAGTATCTGTCCTTGCCTGGCTGGTCCCATATTTTGAGAAGACTTGGTAGCGGTGTCTGATATCATTCCATGACTGAGTGGAGCCCTGGATAGTCTGGGCACAGTTGCAGGCTGCTGTTCATTTTTTTTTGAAGACAATTTTTGATGGATTGTGCCCTTTTTGACTTCCTCCTACTCTTTTTTCCCTCTATTTCTACTGTTGGTTTAGTTAGCGGGATAGACTTAGAGTATGGGAGCATACAGTTGTGAGATTGTGACACCAGGAACCTTTTTTTTTGCTGGTCCATCTTTCGGACTTCACGCTTTGCACTAATCTCCTACCCCAGTGTGACTTTTTGCTGAGTGAGGGACTTCCTCCGCTTCCCTTCTAATTTCAATCTGGATCGTGCATTGCGACAAAGGACCAACATGTGGTCACCAGTCAGAATATTTCCCCTCAATCATATCCACTTCCCTCCCAAAACTGCTGTGTTTGCTTTGCCTTCTCTGACGCGTTTAGTAACCCCTTGCAAAGTCCTTGTTGAGAGCCTCTCCAGTAGTCTCGAACTTAGTCTGTCTTATTCCAATTTCCACTGGCTTTCATAGAGCGCCAATTTACATTGGTTCATCACATGGTATCACCACTCACTTCCTTCCTCACCTCCGACCCTCTCCATTTGTAAGCAACTTCAAGACAAGACCCCTCGATATAGTCAGAAGTATCAGGACTATCAAGGTACATTAAGGATCTGCTGGGACTCTCGCATCAGCAAGCTACTTGGTTGCTGGCATGTCTGAAGTTGGACAGAGAG
This sequence comes from Blyttiomyces helicus, assembly GCA_003614705.1. Lineage (NCBI taxonomy): Eukaryota > Fungi > Chytridiomycota > Chytridiomycetes > Blyttiomyces > Blyttiomyces helicus. Next base: position 8,056 of record KZ994394.1, on the reverse strand, counting down.
CAAGTGCTTGCATTGGAGCAACTCGATCCTTGCTTGCCCCCATTGACCTGGCAAACATCAATTCTGCCTTTGCTCGGAACCACGGCAATGTCCAGATCAACCTTTTGCAATCAACTTCCTCAACTAACTTCAACTTGCCCTTCGAAAACTTTTGGAAAGAAATATGCTCGGGCAAAGCCAAAGCGGTTAAGAAGTATGACCAACTCAACTGAACCATCGAAGTCCTAGCAAACTTCATCACCTGAGTGACAAGGCCTAAGAAGCTTCCCTTACTTCTTTCATCAAAGATTCCATCACGCCCATCATTGTTGATCCTCTCGTCAGCCATGCGTGCTCCAATCGCCATTTCTCATGAATCCACATAGACTCTGGATGCAACACACTAGAAGTCTCTGCTTGCTTTGTGACCAACTGTCACTTCTGCAAGTTGAAGGCCTCCCCCCTCCTTTCAATCGACCTTGCAGCCAGCAACGAATCCCCTCAGTATTTCTCTTCATGACTAGCACCGAGGTCAGTCCACTGGATCCAGCCTCAAAACACGTAGCTGAGCTCAGGACCCAACCTTTCTTCTTCACCTCCATCAGATGTGATGTTATCTTTTACCAACAGTCGAACACAGTTGCAGATCTTCTCTCTTGTGCACCACAGTACGCGCCTCAGTGCGCCAAATGACAGCCATGCATTGAGATACTTGTCCCCTTCTTATCTACAAATTTGAAGAATAACATGTACACCAACCAGCGGTAGACTTCAAAAGCCCATATAAAGCAGCAGGGTGGGTTCACGACATGACTATTGACAACTATGGTCTCAGCCTCAAAGAACGACCAGCTGACACGTAAAACAAAACCTGAATGACAAGCGACCTCGTCAAGTATAAGTTCAACTACGTCCTCCTCTATTACCACAGGCAACTCTATGTCCCAGAAGTCATGTGGAGCTCCATCATGAAACAATACCACAACCGAATTGCTGACAGCTGCCACTAGAGCTAGACAAAGACCACTACGAAGATCGTCTTGAAATACTACTGGCCATCCATGTTCTCAGAAATCAAACATTTAATTACCAGCTGCTGGGACTGACAACGCTTCGAGGACCCCATACAAAGCTACAGCATGCTCCATCTGCTCCAGGTGCCTTAATACTGCTGTGAGATGATCAGATTCAACGTCTTTACCACGTTAGCATCCTGGTGACTCATCTCTCTGTGATGCAGGCACTTGTGAGTTCGTCTCTATTGCCCAAAGGTCAAGATGGTTCTGAGGTTCTACCGCTTCCTCTTGCAACAAAGTCGCGCACACACCCAAAAGAAAAGGAAAGATATCACTTAAAAAGAACTTATGATGTTCGGACATTGCATGTAGAATTAAGCAGAGGTCCTGTTGATGGGGCCTGATGATCAGAGTCCAGGATGAGAAGAAGGTAGCTTTTGGTTTGCGTTGATAGCTGGAAGGCATTTGCGTTTTGAGGTTGGGACTAAGGTTGGAGTCGGAGCAGTCAACACACTTGGTGTATCTTCTGGGTGAGCATCAGGGAGGCCAAGATGGATGAGCTCTATCACTCACGTGTTACCATGCAAGAGGAAACCTGACAACCCTAGCGCAAGACTGTTGACTGTTTAGGCTTGTGCGCCACTGGATGTAGCGCCTGTGGCGACCCAGGGATAACCGAACATGTTTCGACGCAAGATGATCTGCAAGCTCCCTCCTGACTGCCCAGACTCCCCCGGAAGTATCGCTTGTGACAACCCAGAGATCAACTGTGCATTACAACGCAAGAGGGAGCCCGACAACCCCAGGATGATTGGAGAGCTCGCTCATGACAGCCGAGGGCTCCCCCGGAAGTGCCTCTTGTGACGACCCGGAGAACAACCGCACATGTTGGGAAGCAAGAGGGGTGGAATGAATTACCCTTACCAAACTCTGCGCATTGGACATCAAGAGAGTGGACGGGAATACCCTAAACCGTGCTCCTTGGGTCCCAAGAAGGTGGAACGGAATACCCTGTAACAGCCAAATAATTTAAGCCTGAGAAATTTGCTCTCCAAATATCACAGCAAAATAATTTAGGAAAAGGATCTTGCTCCTCCTTCTCTTCGAGCTCACGCTCGTTCCGCTCAAGATTATCGCAACTCCATATGTGCAAACAAGCGACTTCAACCCTATGGGGCTATCACTCTCAACTCCTCTGAATCCCGAACATTTTTGTACATCAAATTAAATTCTGCTGCCTCCTTTGTCTGCCTCAGAATCCACAGGGGCAACTTGTTTTTATCGTTTTTTCCCTTCATTTCTAGTGTGGGATTAATGAGCTGGATTGACTTAGAGTATGGAAGGAAGCGGTTGTGAGATTCCAAGGGCAGGAACCTTCAATGTTCCCAGTCCATCTTTTGTACTTAGCGCTTTGCACTGGTCTCCCAACCAGGTGTAACTATACCCTGAATGAGGAAAATCCTGTGCTCCCCTTGTAATTCCCATGTACAGCGTACAAAGAGAAGAAGGTTAGACTCTTGTCACACTCTTTCCCCTCAATGTTATCTGGACTTCCTTCCCAAAACTTCTGTGGTTCCTTTGCCATCTCGGACGCCTTCAAAAACCCCTTCCAAAGCCCTTGTTGAAGGCCTCTCCAGTAATCTTGAGCTTAGCCTATTTTACTCCCATTTCCTCAGGGTACCTGGAGGTGCACCCGTAGGAGGAGTAATAGGTCAATTGCAGTTCTCCCACTGGTTGATATCCTACCCCTTGCATGATTTGATGAGGAACAGGTCAAAGGCATGGCAGAGATCTTGGTTGGTGAGAGGGCCGACTGTGGGTGGCAGCGGCCCGATGGCTACTTGGGCTGCAAAGAGGCCCATGTCGTAGATGGGAATCTGCTTCAAGTTTTCCTTGCGGTACTCCTCCAGGTATTTACTTTCAGAGGAAACAAAGTTTGCTACAATTTCAATGCTTTGGTTGACCCTGTTGCACTTCTTGACCACCTTGGCTTTGCCGGAACAGACTTTTTACAAGGCTTTTCAAGGGCGCGTTAAAGTTGGTTGAGGAGGCTGACTGGGAAATGTTGATCTGGACGTTCTCGAGGTTGCTGCCGAAGGCGGCGTTGATGTTAGCCAAGTCGATGGGGGTGAGTGTAGACTGGGCAGTCATCCTGGGTCCAGGGGCAGCGATTGGCCCACTTGCTCCTGGGCCAGATCAACCAACACCCCGAGTGCTGCAAAGCCTGCACCTGCTCCCGGTCCAACTCCAGACATGCTTACAACCAAGGTGAGGAAGGAACGCGGTGGCAACACCATTAAGTTAATGGGCTCTTTATGATAGGGAGAGGAAAATGGCGAAAGAATGCTCAGTGCAGGCTATAAGTAGGGAGTGTGTATGCAAGCTGGGAAAAGTCTTCGGAAAGCCTCAAAGATGGCGAAGGAGCACCAGCAGTTCCGAATAGAAGTGAAAATGTGATTCCAAGGAAAGAGTCTGACTGAGGACCACAAATTGGTCCTCTGTCGCTATGTAGAGGGAGAATTTCAGGGGAGGTGTGGGAATCTCCTACTCAGAGGAAAGTCACACAAGGGTCAGAGATTAGGGAACGAGTGACTTCTGAAAGGTGAACTGGAAACAAAGAAGGCTCCCACAGTCAACAATCTCAGGGCCGCGTGCCGGGGCCATGTGCTCCCGTACTATATGGCAGAACCAATATCTAATCCCACACTAATGAGGAACGTGAAAGAAGGATACGAACGAGTCAAAAAAGGCGTGTTCATCACAGGAGATGTGAGAAAGAACCGTTGATGTTACAGTTGGCAGACCCCTGTGTGTTACAAAGAGAATTGGCCCATGTCAGAGCACCGATTTATGGTATATGTGGATGAAGGAGCGCCCAGGTCTGGGAAAGACATCGGATTTGAAACAGCGTAAGGAAGAGGCCCATGCTATGGAAATCGACTTCTCAACTTGGTGCCAAGCTCAGCCAGATGTTGTGTACTCTCTCATCAACGATTCTCACGAGTCGTTTGCAACAATTTGAGGAGTGGCTGAGGAAACTGGTTCTGAACTGTGCCTGTTCGACCCATGCATAACTCACACAATTCTCCTGGATGCAAGGTTCTTTAACTACATTTCCGCGCGAATCGCCCTGGAATGGGTGTCACTGTTCATTCCTAACGCGCAAACATCCAAGAAGGAGTTGGCCCAGCAGTTGGGCAGCTTCTGCAAGGGACCATCGCCCATATTGCATCGGTAATCTATGCTCGGAAGGCCCTTCGAAACCTCCTTATTGGTGTCGACCTTCAATACAATGGCTATGGTCTCACTATGCTGATCAATGTGTCAGCAAAAAGCGACTAATTGCTTATCAAGCAGACGCCGAATGGGCCTTGTGTTTGTGGACAGTTTTCCTGTCCTTGAAAACAAACTTCCAGCGACAACCATCTCGCTGGTCCCGACAGGCTCGTCGACTGAAAATTTAGCCATCGACGCAGGGGGAGCGGGGGATGTGGCGACCAAGTGGCATCTCTGGGTCCGACATCCAAGCACAATGAGCCTGCACAATCTGGTGAACAGTCGAGTGTTGGGGAATCTCCCCTTTTCAGTTGGGCACTTGACGATTTGGAATAGAAGGGTTTGCTCTGCATCCGCGCCAGGTAAATTGATTCATCGACATGTGCCGATGTTAATTGTCAATCCTGCGGACCGTACACCTCTTGCTCGTATTCACATCAGCCTTTGCTGGCAATTGCTCCTCCTGCAGGAGTTCATCGGTGCTTCATGGTTATCGTGGACGCGGATACGAGGTACCAGCGGACTTTGCTGCTTGCGACCTGCAAGCTGATGTTCCCTCGGGTCCTGGAACTTATCATTGAAATGAGTGTTATGAGAATTCCGGTTTCCGCCGACCACAGGATTCGACTGTTGTTGACCCTGTGCCATGACATAAGGGGTTCTGTGGGCACTCGGCATTCCATCCTTGGGAGTTGGTCCACCAAGGATGATTGATCAATGCCTGAGACATTGTGGATATATGAATTGGACCACATGTTCTTTAGAGGAATCAGGCGGCTGCTCACCTCTGGATTTTCGGCTGCGCAGTTTTTACTGAGATCTCAACGCCCAAATGCTCAAAGATGGGTCTGGAGTGGATGCAAGGAATTTAGGTTTGTTTACACCGGCGATCATGAAGTTCCTTACACGTTCAACGGGACAGGTGTTCACCACCGACTTTAAGAATTGTGTCTCTGACGAGAGCAAATTCCCGCACATCGGTGGAAGATCGCTGAAGAACAATGAGAGGGAGTTGACTTTTGAAGTTCCGAAATCTCATTGCTCGACCCTCCTTCAACAGTTAGGAACTATGAGGTCTATCAGATCCTCCGTCTCAATCGTGTTGCGGACAAAAATCCGGAATGCCAGCCCTCTGACGGTTGGCGCCCTGTTGTAATAAATCCGGATTTTATTTCGCCCATTACCGAAACTCCCAACCCTCGTCGAAGTGCCAGCACATCAAACCGCAGCTAAGCGCGGTCCGGGTCGTCCTCTGGGAGCGACCGACAAGACACCAAGAAAATCGCTCAAAACCAAGGAGGCAAATGCGGCAGCTTCGACTTCGCAGAACAAGATCTTGGAAACTCCTCCTAAGACAACTGAATCGTTCTACGATCAGACGTTGATGGGATTGAATTGAGCCAGTTGGAAGCAAGGGGAAGTGAAACAGGACGAGAAGTTTGCTTACCTCGCGGCGCAGATAATCGGCAATAAGAGGAGGAAGATCCGGCAATGTATGAAGATGCCTTCAAATCACCAAAGTGGATGAAATGAATAGAGGCGGTCAAAGTCGAGCTGGGCGCGATGGACTCGCGAGATGTTTCTGGGCCAGTTCAGTGGGCGCCGTTGGACGAATTGGTGGTTGACAGTAAATGGATTTTCGTCCGGAAGCACCATACAGAAGGGCGCGTAAATCGATACAAGGCGCACCTCGTTGCACGCGGTTTCACCCAGATTCCCGGCGTCGATTTTGATAAGACCTATTCGCCTGTAATGGACGCCTCAACCTTCCGCTTCCTCTTTGCGCTCGCGGTTCAGGCGGGCTTTTTGATGAACCTCAAGGACGTTGTCAGCGCCTACTTGTACGGCGACCTTGATAAGGAGATCTACATGCGCTCTCCTATCGGTCTTGCAGGACTGAAGGGTTTCAAAAACCGGTGTTAAAGCTGCGCCGCTCACTCTACGACCTTCACCAGTCAGGCTGATGCTGGCACAAACGCCTGAGCAATTTCCTCCTTGCGGCGGGGTTTGTTACAAACGAGATCTGTCCGTGTGTGTTCTTCAAGTTCGACCCCATCACCGGAGACTTCGTTATCCTGGAGATTGATGTCCATGACATCAACATGATCGGCACTGAAAGAGCTGTAGCTAGCTGCCGTTCTAACCACCGTACGGGATTCAACATGAAAGACCTCAGCGAAACCAAGATTTGCGTCGGGTATCAGGTCCGGCGTTTCGAACGCGGCATCCTCGTCTTTCAGCAGACTTACATCAAGAAGCTTCTCAAGCGCTTCTCGATGGATGCTGCGCACTCGATCTGCACTCGACTCCTGGTTCGCAAGCTGGATCCCCTTCTCGGCGAGTTTGGTCCAGCTCGCGAGGGGGAGGAGACCATACCTCGCCGCGATCGGAGCACTCTCATATCTCGCGAATTCGACACCACCTGATCTTTCATTCGCAATGAGTCTTCTTGCAAACAGCAGTTCAGCTCCAACTAAGCGTCACTGGCAAGCAGTCAAGCAGGTGATGCTTTACCTGCAGGGAATTGAAGAGATGGTTTTGTTCTTCAAAAAGGGTATGTCTGTTTGTGATACAGACTTTCCGGTTGCAGGCAGGAAATCGCCGCCGGACTCAACTGCTGAATCCACAGGTGCGAAAGATGGGGTCGCCCGTCTCAAGTGCCCTGGTTCCCCAAGCGAGCCTGAGGGCCGCAAGGGATCTGCGGGTCAGCCCATGGAGCTCGCGGGCCCGGGCGATGCTGCTGCATCTTTCCATCCTATTTCGAAGAAGAAACCTGGCAAGTTGTGCGATATTGTGGGTTTTGCTGATGCGGGGTTCATGTCGGATTCGGTGAGGGGGAGGTCGCAAATAGGGTACGTTTTACTGCCATATCCTGGAGATCCACCAAACAGACCATTGCTGGGACCTCCTCAAACCACGTCGAGATCCTTGCACTTCACGAGGCTAGTCGCGAAGTTCTCTGGCTCCGCGCCCTCCGCGAATTTATCTGCTCAACCTCGAATCTTGATAAATCGAACCCGCCGATCCGTCTCCTCGAAGATAACACCGCTTGCGTAGCGCAGCTGAAAGAAGGATATATCAAGCGAGATCGCATCAAACACATCGCTCCCAAATTCTTCTCTACCAAAGATCTCATCGACAACGAAGTCCTGGTCAAGTCGGTGGCTTCGAGCGAGAACGCTGCAAACCTTCTGACGAAGACTCTCCCCGCGACCACGCACTGGCAACGTCTGAGAGCCATCGGGCTCCACCGTGCATCTGATCTCTCCACCGGGATTGAGGGGGTAGCGGGTGATCCGAGTTTGTCGGGAGTGATGGGTGGAGACGGGGAAAAGAAAGGTTGCTACCCCGATGCACTCTTTTTGTCCCCAATTGCGGTTATTATCCAGGGCTCATAGAGGGGTGGTGGGGCTCGGGCATATTTGGGGCTTCTATTGTTATGTTCGCTCGACGTGAGGAGGAGTGTTGAGATTTTTGTATGTGGTCCTGATGTGGATACCATTGGTACCTGCGGGTGGTGATCCCGCTGCACGTCTCGCAACCAACAGAGGATCGCTCTTGTCCCAACTCTTTTTCCAACAGAAATGTGGGATGCGCCAGCGACTTGATTAACCCGAGCCAGCGGCCTGGACTTGCGAATCGTGACAGGCGAATCACCTAGGTTGACGAGAAGCATGCAGGCGGCACCCAACATAGCACCAAGGTCGACAAGATGCGGGAGATGGCCTCCTAGATGCCGCCGCCCCTTCGTCCCCCCCCCCCCCCCCCCCCCCCCCCCCCCCCCC
>KZ994392.1:0-12139 GCA_003614705.1 Blyttiomyces helicus | reverse complement strand
TATCTCCACCAATAATGATCCAAATCCAACAAATGAAAGTGTTCCAGAAACCTCTTGACAAGGAGGACAGCTCAGCGAGGCTCTGAATCATGACAATCAATCTCATCAACCTCATGCTCCACTTTCTTGGAAGTTGCCAAGGGCATTATGATGCTGTTTCTTTGCATCTATTCCATATGAGTTTCTCATCAACCTCATTTGAATCTATTTTTTGCTTTGCTTCCATTCTCTTGTAAATCTTTGAGGGACTTGTTTGGGAGAGATGTCCCGAAAATTTCAGTCAATTGTGCCCTGCAACCACCAAGCCAAGTTCCCTCACGCTTCAGGTGCTGTTATTCCGAACGACTGGCGAGCACTCCAGCAACTCTGTGGCAAACAATGTCGCTCTCTTTTCACCTAAACTTCTCTACGCTTCTATGATGATGTGCTTACTATTTTCTTGTAATATGGTTGCAGTCCTCAAAAAATGCCACCCGATCTCTTCCAAATTCACTCATTCGTTTGGGATCATCCAACTTTCGCACGGTTCCCGAGCTATGTCTTGGTTGCTGTTGTTTTCTCTGTTCACCTCTGGTGGGGGCCCTTTGGCCGACAAATTCATTTATGTGTTGATTCTTATTCGCTCGTGCATTCAATGTGCAACCAGCAAAATGGAAAATATCCAAACATTTTATCGTCCATGAATTGTTGTGCGCCAGAGTCTTGCGGATAGCATCCAATTTAAGCAATTGTGGTGTCTGTTGAGAAATCTCATCTTTTCAACCTTCTATTTATACCTTTAGAATCAGGTATTCATATAAAAAAATTGTCAATCTCGATTCTTTCAGTCTTTCCTTTTGTCGATTCTTTTTATTGATCTCAATCTTGAAACGCGCAATATATCAAATGCTTATCGATAAGAATATTATCATCAAAACAATCAACAATGTTTGATTTCTACAGTTAGACACCGTCTGTCGCCCCCAAAACAATCGACAATACAATCAACAATCAACAAAATATTGAACAAGAACATTAACAATCAACAATAAACGAAAAAATCAACTCAACACTAAACGAAACAATCAACAAAACACTAGAAATCAACAATCAACAAAATGTGACTTCTAAAAATTCAACAGTTAAACACCCTTTGTCGCCCACTGGCTGAGTTGCTAGAGCCACCTTAATGATTAGGTGATCTTATCAGTGGTGCTGGACCCCTCACCTTCCATTGGTCTTCGTAAGTCATGGGAACCTGTATGTCTGTTGTTCCTAGACGTAATAACTTTCTTACCGGATGAATCTCTACCTTAGAGCCCGATATCACTGGTCATCACCAATCCTAAATTATGTTTTTGATTTTTTCTGCAGTGTTCATCAAACCATCAATGTGTTTTAGTGTCGAGTAATGCTTTCTCTGACAACATGTTTGTCAAACTAAAGTTTGACAAACATGTTGCCACAAAATTCAACAGTTTACTGTACGGATGAAATAATTGTTTTTTCTACCCTCTGTTGCGCTTCAACATCTTCAACATTCAATATGTTGAGGAAACTTGAAGAACTGTATAGATAAACTATTTATTATTCTCCCCTCTCTCTTGCGAGCCAACATTCAACAAATGCAACATCCTCATCATTCAGCATCTTTTGAAAATTTTGAAAACCGTATTGATAAACTATTTATCTTTCTCCAATCTTTCTTAAGAATCAACATTCAACATCTTCATTCATCGATCTGAATCTCATTTATTTATTAATCTCGTTTCAATACTTCTCGAATCATTTCAACACTCAATGTGCCCTATTTATTTCTTATTGGCTATGCACATTCAATCACAAACTCCTTTCACTCAACCATGCTAAATCAATTAGAGTTCATCGACAATGCAAAGCCAGATTAACTGTGGGTCTATGACAAGTTAAGGGCAAATCCAAATACCACTATGGAAATGATCCTTGCTAATTTAGACAAGCCTTGGGACTTGATCTTCTTATCGCTTGTCCCAGTGAGAGAGACCCTTGCCCTTTCCCATGTTGTTTCACTGAGGAACATTTCGACAGTTGCTTCAGTTGAAAACATCATTTTCCAAATTTGAACACGATGATCATCATTTAGTTGATTCAGTTCATTTGGTTTGAAAAATCATTTCCAAATTCGAATATGATGATAATCATATTGTTGGTTCAGTTGAGTCAGTTGATTTAGTTGAAACATCATTTCCAAAGTCGAACAAGATGATCATAATTAAGCACTTGCCACTTTGAACTCTTTGAACCTTCAATTCATTTTGTATCCATCATAGATTGCCTATTGCCGTCGTTTCCTGTTTCTGAATCTTGTTACCATGGTTTTGTAGCGGTTCTATTCACATTGTTTCCCATCATCATCTGAATATTCTTACAATGGTTTTGCTTCAATTCCGTGATTTCGTTTCGTTTCCATAGTTCTCCAATTGATTCCATATCAGAAGTCAATATGTTATTCACTTTTCTTACTCGGAACACTGACTCAACACCCACCTCCGATATTGTAGGTCCAGAATGTATTTGAAAAACCTATCCTTTCCATGTCACAGAGAAATTATCTGAAATCACTCAAACGCCTCCAGTCTATTGTTACATTTTCGAACCACAGACAAATCATTTCCTAAAATAATCACCACAATTCAGTTCATAATTATTCTAACCGTATGGATAAAAACTATTTATCAACCTATATTCTTTTGTAAAATTATTTCAATCAACATCTTCCATCTTTTGGAATTCTGTATCGTTGAAATAATTATTAATCTAGATTTTTTTGTCAAATTCTTTCAACATTTAACATCGAAGAAGATTAAAAGAAAGAATTGAATAGGAAAGGATTTGAGCCGAGTGAGTGGGTAACCTATTGGTTACCTGCATGAGGAAAGTGTGAAAAGATTACAAAATTTACGCTTTTTGGCATTAAAGAATGATTGGCGTTGGAGAGAGAAGATGCTATGTAAGAATGGAATCTGACAAGATATCTCACTGAATCTCGTATATCGATAGATAATCAGGATCATTCGTAAATTTTTTAGATTGTGTTCCTATTCATTTCCAAATAGTTGGGACATAATACAGATACAATCCAAATCAATTAGAGCTCCTTGTTTATGCGAATCCAGAGCCTTGGAATAATGAATACTTGAGTGATGATCCAAATATTACTATGGATGTTGTCAATGCTAGTCCGGACAAGCCATGGAATTATAAATACTTGAGTAAATATGCAAATATTACCTTTGATAGTGTCAAGGGGAACCAGACAGGCCTTTGAATTTTAAGTACTTGAGTGAGAATTCAAATATTACTATAAACACGATGAACGCGAATCTACATATCCCATGAGATTATGCGTTGTTTGGAAATTGTCGAGGCCAATCCAGACAAGCCCTGGTTTTACTGATTTTTGAGTGACAATCCGAACTTCACGATGGATATTGCCAAGGGTATTCCAGACAATCCCTGAGATTATGAATGTTTGAGTGACAATCCAAATATCTCAATGGACTTTGTTTATACCAATCCAGAAAAGCCATAGTCTTATTACTCCTTGAGTTTGAATCCAAACATCACAATAGACATTGTCATTGCCAATCCAGACAAACCTTGAAATTATCAACCTATGAGTTGGAATCTGAACATTACCAACGATTTCGTCAATACTAATCCAGACAAGCCATGTGATTATTTCTGGTTGAGTCTGAATCTGAGAATTACTTTGGATGTTATAAATGTCTTTTCTGTCAAGCCATGGGATTATTCACAATTTAGTATGAATCTGAATATTAAGATGGAAATTGTCAACGCGAATGCACACATACCATTGGAATATAAATATTTGAGTCTGAATGCGAAAATTACTATGGATCTTATTCATGCATTTCCTGTCAAAACATGGGATTATTCACAATTTAGTATGAATCCGAACTTTACGATGGAAATTGGCCATGCGATTCCATACATACGATGGTAATATATATATTCCAAACATTACAATGGAATTCGCCATTGTGAATCCAGACAAGCCATGTCATTATGTCAAATTAAGTTGTGATAGTTTCCAATTCAGGAAGGACCACTTACCTGTTGTCTCAAAAGAGCAGCACATGCTGTTGTAATTCACGCCCAATTTTCAAAAAAGGCTGCCACGATTTTCATGGAGGGATGCATGAAATCATGTCTTTGGATCGGATTTTCCAGAAACGATTTGAACATTGTCTTAGTTTGTTTCTTGATAAGTATATATTGCAAAGTGTGAATAAAAAAATCTTTTGAACAAAGACAATAATGGTAAATAAGTTGCTTGAAAATATTTTTATAGGAGAGATATTTCTTCCTAGCTTTAAAGGATGCAAAACAAAAACATGATTCAAACCTTGATTTAGAGAAAGTGTTTATTGATAAATGACTTTATGTCGCAGATTGCATATAGATCAAATTCTTTGAACATCTTTTGATTAGGGCTGGTGATTCGCTTCAATGTTTTCATATTTTTAGTTATTAATTTGTCTCAAATTTCATGACTGAACATCTCTGGCATATGCAATTGATTTCATGCATACATGCTTTGTGAGGAAAAATCTTCTGCGAGCTGTTGCATACTTCACCTTCAAAGTCAGGTCCCATTTGCATCACAACAATTGAATAAAATATTCCCCCTTTATCGCAACGTGATCGACTCCAATTCCATCTACGGTATGGTCTGAATCGTGACTGAATTATCCTCGTTATTTCTCTCCACTTTCCTTTGTTTCCCTCGTAAGCTGTCAAAACATGCTCTTTATATTCCATGTTTTCAAAAAGGTTGATGGGAAATGTATTGGTTCAGGACTTTGAGGTTGTCCCTCTTTGAATACCTTCTTATAAAATGAAATTGAAAGTTTTCACTTAGGTCCATGGACACTTCGGAGCCGTTAGTTCATTAAACTGCGCCAGTGCATTCCTGGGTTCTGAGGTGGTCTGGCTAGGATTGGCAGGCCCTTGCCCATCTCGATTGCCCGCTCTTAGGCGATATCCGCCACTTGCTCTCTCCTGCAACGGGCTTGCAAGAGATGGTGTGGCCTCTAAATCTGCCGGCTTGAGGAGAGCGCGCAGCACAATAAGCTGGTCCATCTCTGCATCTGACTCGGTCCCTGACTCGATCTCAAAAAGAGTGCCTGTACGGTGGATTTTGTCATTGAAAGGATTAGCCAAAAAAATGCGGTCAACGTCGAGGCCCAACAGGCCATTCGGTGCCGTGCTGCTGTGCACACTGACCCAAGTCGAGCCACCGCCTGATTTCTTGACACCGTCACTTGCGCCTGCTCCTGTTCCTCCACAATCACCTTGTCCATTTATCCCACCCAAGGCATTACGTGCTTGTTCTAACCCCATGACAGATATCATGTTTTGATATTCAGATGTTGAATCGTTTTTAGGGTTATTGTTTAATTGATTTATGAAGTCAGCACGTTGCTCCATTTTTATCCATTTTTATGGGAATTTATTTAGGTTAGGTCATATTCATTGTTTGGTTCTGATTTTTTTTCCAAATCTATGGATAAATCAGTATCCTTTTGGTTATCAGTCAGTCCATCGCTAATATTGCAGATTGTGGTAAGGATAAAGTTGTTTGTATTTGTGACACGTTGCATATAGCAATATCAACCATTCTTTCCTTTTTAACCTGTAGATTTCTGCATGAAGACCGTGGATCTCTTTGTCCTTTTTAGCAAGCCCGGCTTCATCCGCAGCTTTCATGACAGTGGCCTATAGCTCAACCAAAGCTTTCCCTAAGTTTGTAAGTTTTTTGTATGCTGATTTCAGCATGACTGCAGTAAAGTGAATGAATACGAAAGTAAATTTCTTGACACTGAAAACTATCAAAACAAGACAGTAATCTGGACTTGCTCTGTAGAGCCAAGAGTGGAATGATCATGAACACAGTAACCCAGACTTTCTAGTACGCCTGGCAAAGCGGAACGATCATGATTAAATAAGCGAATGCGTGAAGACATCAGGTGTCAATTTGTGAAGGTGGACGTTTTGGGAAGTGGGAAAAATTTATTCAAACTAATTAATTGAATTTTTCTATATCTGAGAAGGAAGATCTAAGGCGTGCGACTGTCACCGCAATAAGGTATGGAGAGTTTTTTTCGGAGGTTTTTTTAGTAACATTACTGACACTTTTGTGATAAATATCCTGATGTGGTGGATGTGGCGCAGTGTTCGTCTGTATTTACCGAGGTAACGTCTATGGTTGGAGGGGGCCATTGTAAGTTTTGAATATAATTGAAAGTGAATGTGGTAAGAAGACGCAGTTGCGGCTAAAAGCGCAGGGAGGCGCAGTGTGTCCCAGCTTGTAGAGAGGTTGTGTGAAATGTACCAAGGTACTGAAGGTGCTTAGAGTAGAGGAGAATACCAATGCGGAACAACAGAGTCCCGTGCGAAATGGGATTTCCCAACAGATTTCTCAATCTTTTTCTATAGAAAAGGAACTTGATGACTATGAGCGCTAACAATGAAAAAAGCATAGGAAATTTGGCCGTACGGATGAACAGGCTAGGGTAGGGCGACACATACCAATGGAGGGATTTCATTGCATTTCCTTGCATTTACTTTGCCTTGCAGACAATAATGTTGCTAGCCGAATAAAGTGTATTGATGTTAAAAAGGGAAAAGTTCGTGGATAAGAAAAAGTGATGGAATGTATTTCATACAGGAAATATATCAAGTATAAGAAATGTGTACAAATATATCAAGTGCATTCAACGGATGCTCTGTTTAGCCATTTGGCTCAAACCCAAGAAGGGAGTGTGTAGTTCTTGTTTTTGAAACCCCAAATTAATCTCCTTGATTTAGATAATATCGAGCCAAGGTTCTGATTCTATGAAGAGAGGTTCTCAAGTGCTAACACGAAGAGAATCGGTAGATTGTAAATCGCGAGGGGCAAACCAGTGAACTTGATAGCGAAAGTCGGATCATGTTTTTTTGATTTGTCCGATGCAAGGAGTGTCGTCTGGGTAGGGAGTGCAGTTGGAGAAGACGAAACCAGGTGGTGGGGGGCGGACAACAAACCAATCTAGTTTAATCTTGTCAGTGAGTACCTTTTCACTGGGTCAACGTGAACGGGGCCGACATTTATGCCTGTGTAGATGCATTGGTAGAAAGTAGAAAGTAACATTTGTCCTGCTCTGATCCATCCCGCAGATGATGAAGGAAGCGTAGGTATGCAGTTGTAGCTGAGCGCGTTCTTATGTAGGATAATAATGCTTGCTAGACTGTCTGAGATGAGAAAAGGAAACGAAAATGTTGAGAATGTGGGAGAGAAACAAGGATTAGGAGGATCATGGACATACTCAATCTTGGTTCAATGTTGCTGAAAATCTTCTAAGAAGGTTGCTTTATCAATGTTGCTTAAACTTGTGTCGGCGAGACTGGATTTGATCTCTGTGCAGAGATTGCTTATGGACAAGTTAGAGAACTTCTTGATTTCAACTTGCCTTGTAAAAAGGAAAGGGTACGGTTAGTGATGGGAGGACGGCCAAAGAATGGCTCCATAGCTGAAACAAGCTCATCATGATTGTCCCAGATATGGTAAAACTGAGTGGCACAAACGGAATTCACCCGATTGTTATGATGGAGGTATTTGTTGTAGAGATGTGCATGGGTGTAGCCATCGGGGAGGTACATGATGCCGCATTCAGGATGTATATCGCCCGCGTTGCGAACAAGCGAATCCAACCAAACAAGGAAAAATATGGTTGTTTCACTCAGGCCTCTCGAGAGGACAAGGCGTTGGGAGGATTCGGTGTCCAGGTTGCGTGAAGGGAAGTGTCAATAAAATGGGGCCTTGGACATAAAGTTTGTGATCGAAAAAGCTTTCGAACAGACGACTTTGTCGTTGATGCGCAAGATGCCAGGGTTGACGGCAAGGGTGGGGTCAATATTGTTCTTCTATGGCTGTTGGAAATAAGAGTTTATCAATAAATAGGGTAAGGGTTACGGATTGGAGAAAAATGAAAAAATGAAAGGGAATAGGTAAGTTGATTTACCTTTTTATCGGCAACGGTACCCCGAAGGTTTCGAAGGGTGGAGGGTGGTATTTCTTTGAAGCACTTTGTCTTGCAGCAAACTGAGGTGGGAATATAGTAGACAGAAGATTTTCTGTGAACAAGGTAAGGTTGTTTGTGAGATTCTATCAATGGGGACAGAGGAGAACAAGAAAATACTACGTGAGATTGATCGAAAAGGAAAATGTGGATAAGAAGTGATGTGTAAAGGATGCCCTGTCCTGAAGTTGAGGAGAGTGTGAAAGTGAAGGCGAAGGAGGCATAAGAAGGAAGAAGGAAGGAGATGAGATGAGAAGTACAGAAAAAATATGGAAGGAATGTTAGGAACGAGGCGATACTTAAAGAGACGGAGGGAAGGACAGGATGTGGACTTGAAAAAAATTGCTAGGGCTGCTTACTTGGCATTCTCCTTGTCTTACCACAATAAGAAAATGGAAAGCAAATTTACAACGGGCTAGGGATTTTTGTGCGGCAGCGAAAGAGCTTTTCTTGCTGGTGCCTTCAAAAATCTTGCCTGCTGGTGAAAGGATCCCATGCCGGGTACAACCTATTTTCCGCTTCCGTTGACGAGTTCTTGACAGACGCGACCAAGATCTGAGCAATGGGCTTGGCACGGTTTGGGTCTACCGTACAGAGGTTGGGATACATCTAGACGACGTCGATTTTAACCTGCTGGCCTGAAATGTCTTGACTCTGGCAGTCAACATTTTAGAATTGCTGCTGACTCTGAGATTCGGAGAGGTGAGCAGCTGTGTACCAGGTACTAATTTAGTGTCCTCCCTTTCTGCAAGAAGCGCCTCCTTGTGTGCCTCGTCTTGAGCTTTTGTCTTAAAAGATTCTGCCACCTCTTCTGTACAAGTAGCCTCCTACTCTTCCTGAGTTTCCATGAGCGCATCTGTAGGCCCCCTTCGTGGCAGGCTGCCCCCCTTAGGTTGTATATGGCGGCTGGAAGGAACCATAGCCCTGGGTTGGTCAGGGGCTGTGTAAGAGACCAG
Organism: Blyttiomyces helicus; assembly: GCA_003614705.1. Taxonomy (NCBI): domain Eukaryota; kingdom Fungi; phylum Chytridiomycota; class Chytridiomycetes; genus Blyttiomyces; species Blyttiomyces helicus. The sequence continues at coordinate 3,081 of KZ994392.1, read as the reverse complement.
CACCATAGTGGGTAGCTGGGGCTGCGGAGTCATAAGCAGGTTGATGCAGTTGACCGAAATTAATTCAGGCTGAGCACCCAGGAGGAGGGGGCATCAAGTGTATAAACGGGAACACTTGAGCAGGGCCAATTTGGTAGAGGATCTGCTATGGTAGGCCCGTCGTATAGGGACTGGCTTGATTGCCTCTGCAGTGGAGCGAAGCTGATGCTTTGAAGGGTGCCGCCTGCAAATAGAGGAGGCCAAGTTGGATAGCGGTTTCAGGATAATCCTCAACCATCTGGGCACTTTCAGGCACTTCTGTTTGTTGGACTGTCGGTATCCACAAGGCAGAAGTTTGTGTGGCCGACAATGGCGTACCTGGTGGTCTCCCAGAAATTGTGAAGAGCAATCAATTGAAAGATAACGGCTCTTAGGGTAGGACTGCTGATGATATCCTGTTTGTAGTAATTGGTCAATTTTGCGTCTGCGATTGGGGGTTCTCATTTCTACTGGACTGCCAGACAAGCTTGATCAAACAGTAGATCGAACTAGCTGTTGTGTTCTAAGATGCTGGTTCCAAAGGCCAGGTTGGATAGCTCCAGCGAGACGCCTTCAACGACTTTCTTTGGCAACTAGTGATTTTTAAAGGTGCTTTGTGGATGAGAGAAGGTGGATAGCTGGCAGGCAGCAAGGGAGTGCCAGGGGAGCTTCCGGTGTCACGGGCAGAAGGCTTGAAGGTGGGATGTTGAGAGTGTGGACTTGATGACTGGACTTGGAGAGGGGGGTTGCCCAGGTGCCAGCAACGGGAGGCAGGGAGAGGAGAGGAGCAGGAGGGGTCTGGACAGGAAGGGGACTTGGAGGCAAAGCTAGATTATAATGCCTAGGACTGGTGTTGATCAGGGTGGTTTAGAATGGGAGGGACACATGGGTCTATTTATAGGGCAGGATTGGGACTGGTCTGGGAGATGGGGCTGTGCTGAGGTTGGAGCTGTGCTGGGGATTGGGGCTGTGCTGGGGATTGAGGCTATTGTGAGGCAGAATGTGACGGGGTTGATACAGGCTGCTATGGGCAACTGCCTGAGTCACTTGAAGTCTAACTTGTCTGAGAGACTTGAGGTTCACACATTGCAGCCTACCAGCCATACTTTGTTGCCAACCTTCAAGCCAGGGGCTTTCTTGCCATACATGTTTTGAGTGTTTCCTGTAGCTTACTTGCGCTGCCTTGAGATGCGTGGCCGGTTCTTTGTGTATGGTGAAAAGATTTGATAGGCATTCTAGGGAGGCAGGATCATTTGCGGTAGTTGGTAGGGAGGTATTATAGCGTGGGTGGAAGCCATAGTTGCCCCAGAAGGGGATTTGACCTATGGATGTGTGTTTGGCATTATTACGGGAGAATTCCGCATTCGGAAGAAGGTTGGTCCAGTTGTCTTGCTGGTAGTTGATTGTAGAGCAGTGATACTGCTCGAACATTTGATTGGTATTTTATGTCTGTCCGTTTGGTTCAGGGTGGAGTGCCAAGAAGAATTTTGCTTTGATGCCAAGTAGTTCAAGCAGACGTTGCCTGAAGATGCTGATCAATTGCGGTCCTGGGTTGCTTACAATGTCTGTTGGAAGGCCATGTAGACAAAAGAGCTGCTCGAGGAGACGACTGGCTGTGTCACTGCTTGTGATTGTGTTGTTACATGCAAGGAAATGCACCATCTTGGTGAGCCAATCGACGACAAATAGGATGGAATCAAAATCATTAGATGGTGAGAGGTCAGTGATGAAATCCATGGAGATTTAAGACCAGGGTGGACAAGGTATCAGGAAAGGCACAGGAGACTGTGTCGGGCATGTTGAGGGGCCTTGGACCTGGAGGAGGTGTCACAGGAAGGACTGGACGAACTCCTTGACAGACTTTGCAAGTTGAGGCCGCCAGTAGTTGTGGGAGACCAACTCAAAAGTCCTCTAGATCCGAAAGCGGCCAGCTGCCAGGGAGTCATGTCGTGCTTGGACTACTTGGAGTCGCTCTGACCCGTCAGGGAAGTACAGGGGATCGTTCCAGTTGAGGAGGTTGTTGTTGAGGGCAAATGTGGTTGTAGTCTTGGGGGCGCCAGGAGTTTGGGGTCTTGAAAGGTGAGTGATGACATCAGAGGCGAGTGATCGATGAAGCAGGCTCAGGCACCTGAGTTGGGAAGGGCTTATGTGCTGGTCTTGCCAGAGTCCATCGAACTTGTATTGGCGGCTGATTTTGGGTTCTTGATGTTGGGCTAGTGTTGATGGCAATCGGTGGATTTGGGCAACAGCCTCCCGGAGAGACTAGATTTCTTGTTGAAGGTGTTGTAGCATGGCTACAGTCTGGGAGCTGCAGGGGTATGACAGGGTAAGAATACTCGAGGAGGCGCGTCCCCTCCCTCTGAAGACTTAAGAATAACTCACCTCCATCAGTAGTCATAGGAATGTGCACATCTGGGCGACGGATGTAACCGATCTCAGCTCAGAGAAGGCCAAGCGATACTTTGAGCATGATGTACGCCCAGTCGCACTACCCAACGAGGGAGTTGACTTCGTCATACTCGAGGTAGGCATGGATCTTTCCGAAATCGGGGTTGAGATTCATTGTAAGCGCGGAGTTGTGGTTGTACTGATAAAAACGATTTATCTCGTTTGGGAGTGTAGCGACGGTTGACTGTGCATTTTGAGTCATCAATGGGCCCCATCACGGAGCTCCAATATATCAGACACTCTCTCTAAAAGTGTATCACGTATCTTGAGAAAGGGGGACTTCATCGGATAGCTCACCATGCGAAAATCTGGTCTGGGGTGGTAGTTTGCCGAACGCCGTATGGAAATGGTTGATAGATGCAATATCCTACTCGAGGGACGACAGGCTCAAGCCTTTCGGCGTGAAGTGTTCGTCGAGTGCTCGAATGCGACCCACGAATCTCTCCGCCGGCGGGGTGGTGTCCTGCGGGTTGAGACAACGAGAGACTGTTTGCGACTGAATCAGTTCATTTTTTGGATCATATGTGTGACCCCCCCCCCCCCCCCCCCCCCCCCCCCCTCCCCCCCCCCCCCCCCCCCCCCCCCCCCCCCGCCCCCCCCCCCCCCCCCCCCCCC
>KZ994390.1:0-12142 GCA_003614705.1 Blyttiomyces helicus | reverse complement strand
TCACTCGCCCTCAACAGTCTTGCGCCGCTCTAGGAAGGGAAGACCAACCAGAGCTGTACTTCTATCGTTTCACAACCGCCCCGTGGCAGTTGGCTTGCAACTCGACATGCGTCGCCTCGCCGTTCACGGCAGGTTGCGGCTCGCTAGCCATTAGAAAATTTTCAAATGACGTGATGGCGTGCTGCATACCATCGCACGCCTGATTCGTCAGGTCTTGTATGGAGGTGTTCCTTCTCCCGAGGATGGCCACAAGTCTAACTTTGCCTCGCGAATGTCGCCGTCGAGGATGGCGGCGCGCCCGACGCAGTCGATCGAGGGCTCGGGCACCTTCTGGGCGAGGCGAGGGATTTCATGGAGAGGTGAGGTGGGGTGGTGTGCGGGAGTGCTCCTGCGGTACGAAGATATTCCGGCCGTGCCTATCGTTGCTCTGAATAACACTGTCATGAACCCCCATTCGCCCCCTCCAAATCCCTGCAAAAACCGGCCCGTATCGTCGCAGAACTCAGCGATCCAATCATCCATTTCTTTGTGGCATTTTGGCTCATGGCGTCGTTGGGATAAGTAGAGGTGCGGCAAAACAAAAAGGAGGCAAGAAAAGGGTGGGGGCAGGGTGGGACGGGCTGAGGGCTCATGAAAAGCGGGGGCTTCTGGCGCCTGCTTTTCGAGCATGGAATTGAGAACGGGGATGGTTAGCTGGTTTGCTGCTTTCTTCTCAGTGAACGATGATGGTCCAACTCTTGCGTTTGACCGAGCGAGCTGTAACGGCCGCTAACATGTTCTCTGCGATTGAATCGATCCCCGTTTGGAGGGACTTCATCGCCACGTTAAGGGCGATGGTGACCACCTCTTGCGGAGTGCAGAGGGGGAAGGATTGAGAGGACAGCGGATGCAGATTATCTTCTTTGATATAGGGTGGGGTAGGGTGGGGCCGACGGGGAGAACGGAGAGGAGAGGCATTTGGGGTTTTTTCCGTTTTTTATGGAAGCTTTCAGCGCATGGAACCTCACCCACGCCTTGATGGATTTCGCATGAAGGAATCCCCATCGTTCGTGACGTTCACTTCATTGGTGTGCGAGCTCAACGAAGGAGGGATTGGAAGTTCAATCGTGACCTCATGCACGCTGTGGAGGGGGGCCGCCACTGCGCCGGCGTTGCTATTGGGCAGTCCCTCCTTGCCTTGCTACCGAGGATCAATCCGTCACCAAGTCGTTGTTCCAGGGGTCCCTGGTCTCGGTGCGAAAAACAGAGTGAGGCTCTGGTTCTTCCTGAGGATGGCACATTTCAAAGCTGAACCGAATTACGATAAGGAGGGGAAGGAGAGCGCCCTGCCCTCCTCGACCTCATCTGTTTCGCTCTTGCTCTCTCTGTCTTGTCCGCTTCCTCTCCTCACTGGCAAGGCCAGGAAGGTTAAAAAAGGAGTGATAGTTTCGCCCGCCCGCCTCGCTCTCCTGTCCTGTTCCTTTGTGCCTAACTTCTCCCTCCTCCCCTGCTTCCTCTCTTCACTGGCAATGCCAGGAGGGTTGAAAAAGGAATGAGAGATTCGCCCACCTCACCCTTCCTTTGTTTGCTCTTCCTCTCGCTGTCCTATCCCGTTCCCGTCGTCCCCAGCATCCCCCTCCTACCCTACCTCGTCACCCAGTAGAATAGGTGGACAAGGGACCGATAGGAAACACGTTTGACAGAATTCACCGGAGATACCGTCCTCTGCCCTGCCGCTCAACTCTTCCTCCCCTCCACTGGTCAATTTTTCGATCCTGCAAGAGAGACTTGACCATTTTGGCACGCCTGCGGACAGACGGATGCGGACCCTGATTCCTGATCGACACAAGACAGTGTCTGGCATGTTGACTTTCTTTAACGCCTCATCCGTCTACCGTTCACTTCACGCTATCGTGGACAGCCACGGTGTTGTTGCTAGTTGTCGTCGGGTCGGAGATCACGAGGGAGCGGGGTCCGGGCGGATCGGGGGCAGGCTCGAGTTTGAGCCTTTTCGAAGAGGGCTTCGCGGGTGCCGTGCTGCGGCGATTGAATTTTCTTCGACTGGTTCGCCCACACCTCCCCCCTCAATTAGTTTAGTTGGGTTGACCTGCCCCATGCACCCAATCAGACTGTCTCTTGCCCACGGTGGGGACAACCGCAACCGCTTGGATCCATGAAGTGACGCGACTGGTATATAAATTCATGAGGCGCGCGATCCCTGCGCCCCATAGTTGCCGCGGTCTGACCAGCTTGTCTCGTTGAACAGAAATATTGAGCCGTCCCACAGTTGCCGCGGCTTGAAAGAATATTGAGAACAGTTGCATCGCCCGATTATTTAGTTGCCGCGGGAACAAACAACCGTTAGACCGTTATACTCTTGGTACATCACCATTGGTCAAGTCCGCGCCGGCACACAAGCAAACCGCTTGTTAACGGATAACCCAGGGAGTCCTCAGAACCCTGGTCAGCAGGTGCGTCGTGGTAACGGTGAGGCTCTCGAGGCGAGAGATAGACTCAAGAGAGGTGCGAGTTGCGCGAGTTCGATTTTTTCTAAAATCCACGCGCTCCATAGTAGTCCCCACAAACCGTCATCCTCTCCAGCCCCTCCTGATAGCCCAGCCGATGGTGTAAAAGCATGTACATTCGTATCCAAAATGCCTCGAAAGGAACTCATCCGACCAAAACATCAAAATATGGGGCTGTAAGTCGGCACTTTGTCCCTCAGGATCTTGAGGGCGCCCTCGCCACCCGCGACCTCGATGACCCTCAGGGCGTCGCCGACGTGCTTGCGGACGTCAGGGGCGAGGGCGCGGGATGCGAGCGGCGGAATCAGCATTGACAAAAAGGGGACCATCTGGACGCCGAGGAGCTCCATGAGGAGAGTCAGGCAGTTGACGGCGGAGATGAAGATGGTCTTGGGTGGGGAGTGGGGAGGGGTTGGATGAATGGGGGTAAAGAGATAGATTTAATATTCCGTTCGAAAGAAAAGCCCCACGCAGAGTGTCCCCACCCACCGGTCGCGTCCTGCCCCCACCGCGCACACCACTCACCGAATCCTTCTCAACAAGCGCGGCCCTCAGCGGCGGCACGATGGACGAAATCAGCGGCACGACCTTTGCGGCGGCTCCAGTCGCGGCCAACATCTCCTTGATCCCCTCACGCACCACAAACGTGTACGGATGCTTTGTCTCCTTCAGCCCCTCGATGAACGTGGCGAGGAGAGGATTGTAGGGAAGGTTCTCGGGGGCGCGGGTCCACGAGAGCTTGTGCTTGACGGATCCGTGGCTGAGGCGGCTGCATGCGGGGGGGGTGGGGGGGGGTGGGTAGATGCAAGATGAGGAAGGGCTCGCTGGAAATGCGGCAGGAAGCACCAGAGTTCCAGCCCACTTACCAAGGTATGCCGCCCTTGGCGTACGTCGAGCTGAATGCGCTGCAACAAAAAAAAAACGTTAGGCAATTACAGCAACACATGGAGGCAGACCGGGGATAGAATCGGCGCGCCACTCACGTCTTATGTTTCTCTGTGCCCATGGGGTTCACAGCCTTTGGGTTGAGCCTGTCGGAGGGCTTCTTGGCGAGGCCAGCGCGCGGGGCCTCTGCGGGGGTGGATGCATCTTTTGCTTTAGGGTCAGTCCTGCCGGTGGGTGTTCGAGAAAGCATCTGTCTGGTGGCGAGACCGGCTCTGATGTGTTCTGCGAGTTGGGGGAGGGCGAACAGGCGTTTATGCACGCGCGATTATGTACGCGCGTGGAGGACATGATGAAGTGGCGTATGTTCAATCTGGCTGTCAAAGTCATTCCAGAAGGGGAGACAGTCGCGCCATGACGTCAAGTTCTTGCCTCCCAAGTCCCAACCCGTCCCAACCATGAGCCATAAATTCATGAGCCAATAAGCAATCGCCATGGCCCGACTCTATAGAATCGAATTGAAGAACGATAAAAAACCCGAGAGACGTGAAGAATGATAAAAAAACATGGATGAAATAGGAATGAACAGCTTCAACATAAACTATAGATTGACTATCGCTTGTGTGACCGTGTGCTGATTTGTGCATTTGCTTGAGCTTGCAAGAACTTCGCCTAGTCTTCGAGTTCCGACCCTCGGGGGTGCTTGGAGCCTTGGACCCATCCACTCCGCTCTCCTCAACAGACAGCATCGACATCGCACCATCTTCAGGATCGCTCCTTCCTTGCGATCCTCCCCCCGTGGCCTGGCGCCCGCTCTCCCTCGCGTCGCCGCAAATATCCTTCCCCTTGTGCCCGTCGTGCCCCCCCAACGGGGCTCAAAGCCCGGCTCCCCAGTCTAGATAGAGAAAATGGACGTCGACGTCACCTTCGTCGCCGGTGGGAAGGGCATCCTCCTCGCCCTCCTCAACTCCATAAAAGACTTCTCGCCCGCCCCCTCCGTCATTAATCTCGTATTCACCCCGCGCGCTCTATCCGTCAGATTCCCCGCTCATCCGCAGGACGACCGCGCTATCGTCCAATTCCAGCTGGACGCTCCCCTCCCGCCGAACGCGACCTCCGCCGCGACCCCGCTGTCCCCGACCGTCGCCGCCGCGATCGCCCCCACCGCGCCGTCCCCGATCCCGGGCGCTCAGCCGCTCGAACCCCAGCTGTCGACGTCCCCGACCCCGCCGTATGCATGGGGCCCGCTGTCGTCCCCGCCGACCGTGCCGTCCCCGCTCGCCGGCCCGACGGTCCCGCGCCTTCCGACCCCGAACCAGATCTCTGCGACAAAGACCCGCGCGGCGTCCCCGCTCCACCTGTCCGTGTCCGGGGCCGGGAATGCGTCCCAGAGCGCGGGATCGTCGCCGTCGTCATCGATTTCGTCGCCGACAAATGTGCCGTCGCCTGTTTCGTCGGAGACCTCATTTGCGTCGCTCGGGAGACGCTCTTCGCCTTCGCATTGCATCTTTCGGTCCTTCTCGTGCGGAAAGGTGAGATCGCGATTCGGGGGAGAGTGGGTGATTCTTTGTGGAGCATGGCGCGTATGAGTGCTGCCTGTCGGTCCAGGGTTTTAATTCGGTAACTGCCTATTTATTTTTCGGGGTGTAGCCGTTGGTGGTGATCGGTATAAATCCACGGACTTTGGTCAACCAGTTGATGCTCTGCGGGGAGGATGACTTCATCTCGTTGCGCGCCGAGGAGTCCGAAAACAGCACGGTCCTGCTGTACGAGCTTTACTTCGAATCCCGGGGTAAGCTAATTGAGGTCACCTGGCGATCCTTGACCTGCTTCAATTTTACGTCTGGTTTTAATTTCCTAACGCCCGAACCCTCTAGATCTTGGTCGCAAATGTCTCTACGAACTCGATGCGATCCCACGCGTGGAACGCCCTTGCCCTGTCCCGCGTTCCGATTATCAAGTGATCTGCCAGATCGCGTCTATTGAGTTTGCTCGCATCGTCGGCGCTCTTGGCGATACGAGCGGAGCGATCTCTATCACGGCGACCAGGACATCGATTACGTTCTGCGCGACCGGGACGGACAGCACATTGCAGGTTGGCTTAGTCCAGAAGCCTCTTGGACCTAGTGAAACGGTATGGCGAAACAATCTGATTCAGTTCTATATTGCCACTACCGCCTCGTAAATGTTTTCGAACCCCTTTTAATCTATAATTTTTCGCTCCTCCTTTCACCTGTTCTGTCTCTCCTCGCTCAGGTCCCGCGCTTCAAAGTCCTCTCCTACAACCAACCCGTAACCCAATCCTTCGATTCCCGGTACCTTCGCGGCTTCACCCTCGCCACCCCACTATCGCCGAGCGTCATTCTCCACTTGGGGGGCGGCCGCATCCCGCTCCGCGTCACCTACCCGGTAGTCGTAGACACCGTTCCCCCCCCGACCCCAACCACCCCCTCCGCTTCAACCAACAGCACCGCAACCGGCATCATCCTCTCCACATCCGCATCCATCATGTACCCGCAGCAGCGCTTCCCCGCCACCCTCGACCCCCCCGCCGGCGCCCAAGAGCCCGCCAAGGGCGTCGTCATCGGCGAGGTGCGTTACGTGCTCCACCCCGAGAGAGAGGCTTCGTGAATATCTCTATAGAGTTTGAAAGGAGAGTTGTTGCTGACTATGGACAGATTGGGGTGTATGGGTTATGTAGGAGGCGGGTGCGCATGTAGCATTGTATCTATGTTTTTTGACCGACCGATAGAGATATGGATAGATTTCGTTTTTTTCGTTTTTTTGGTAACACGTCGATGTAGTTTTGCGATGTTTTTTTCTTCTTTTTTCTTTGATTTGTGGGTCGGGGGTGATGCTGAGAGGAGGGTGTAGAAGACGAGGGGTGGTTGGCGTGGAGCACATCAGAACAACTGAGGTGCAGACAACTACACGCCGGTCGGGAGCAGTGAGTTCACTAAAACAGCCAGTGTGGTCCTCCATCATGATAAAAAATAACGAGCAAAAGAAGAGCCCAAAGAAGATGGCGAGGCAGCGAGAAATCGAACCCGCGAAACGATTTTGCGAAGAGCGCTAGGCGCTCGGCCTTCGGGGCCAACACAGATCGGATCAATCAGTTCATAAAAGCAGCTAGGGGTGACCCGGATAAGTCCTCCCTCATCATCAAAAAAAGAGAGAAAAAAAAAAAGCAGAGCCAACAGCGACTTGCGGAATGGAGTTAGGTGTAAACATCGTGACAAGCTTGTGCGAGAAATCGAACCCGCCAAACGATTTTGCGAAGAGCGCTCGGGAGCAAGGGGCACGCTGGCTGGTTCAAAACCACAACTGGGAGTGCCCCGATTTCAGTCCTCCCTCATCACAAAAGAAGCAAAAGCGAATCACCTAACGATTTCCGCCATGGAGCGCATCATTTAATGCGAGAAACCAACATGTGCGCTGCGAAACGATTTTGCAAACTGTCAGCTGAACCTTTCCTTAACGCGAATCAGTACTCCCCCTCCTTGATCACCATCTTCAACGCAAGCGGACCGGGCACAAGACTCGAAAAGTTAATGAACAACTCAACTGTTCCGCCTCCGATATGGGCGTTGATGCCCTCGCACCCACCGGGGCACATACCTAATTATACGCCGGTTGGGAACAATCAGTTCAAATCAAACGGCGAGGGGTTCTCCCTCATCGAAAACAAAGATAGAGAGGGGGGCCGAGTTCGGCTAGTTCGGGCCATGGAGCGCAACAGGTCGTGCGAGAAATCAAACCGACAATGCCCTGCCGAACGATTTTGCAAAGAGCTGGCCATCGTAGAACCTTTCCTCCAAGGCAGGTCAGTCCTCACCCTCATATCCAATACAAAAGGGCAGCCCGTTCCCGGTCGTAAGACTCGCAAAGTCTTCCAATGAACAACAAGGGATAGGATGCCTGTGGCGCTCATCGAGGCAATGGCAGGATTAGAGCAGAATGGACTTTGGGCGAGGGAAGGCAGGATCGGTTTGCTGTGATGAGTTAACTTTTGTAGTGAGTATGAAGGTGGAGGAAGAGGAGAGATGAAGGAATCAAGATGAAGTTGGGGGATGGGGCGGCGTGTTCTTGGTCACGGGCGTGTTGAAGGCGAGCATCTCTTGATCGAGTGGAGGTGGGTTTAGAATTGTTGGCTGCCATCGAGAGGTCCGATGTAGACATGGGGATAGTATTTTGAGATGACATTGATGGTAGCGTTGATTCCGGTCAATGTGAGATGTCCAAGTGTCCTCAGCATCAGTCTCAAGAGGAGTTCAGAGGCTCTTTCCAGCTTGTGAAGTCAATGGTGTGCAGTTCATTTGTGGAATTGGCGAGCTCGACAGCAATGGCATCTGTCTTACGTGTCCCGTTAAGAGGCAACAGGAGCTTGAGGTTTTGGAGAGTGTAGCCAGCTTGTTCAACGAACTTGTTGATGGTCGTGATGTCAACATTTTGGGTACATCCTTGTGCTCAAATCACAACCAGAGTGTGCTGCTTTGTACAGCTTTGTTCGACTTTGAAGGTGAGGATGGTGCAATCCAAGTCAATTTCGCAATGGCGTTCGAAACCTTGCAGTTTTGTGTCATGATCGAAGGAGAGCACTCATGGGAGAGGGAGTTGAAGGCCCGCAGTAGAAGGTTGATCGTTGACGTTAGAGGTCATCACGGAGATAGCTCGAATGGTTTGGGAGCGGGTTTCTGCTGTGGAAATATCATCCCAATTTCTGGTCGCTTAGAAGTTGTCAAGTTCGTTCCCAGTCAACGTGTTGAAGTTATGCATGAATCTCAGCTAGGGATCCGCGACGGCAAGTTTGAGGTTGGGAGGAATAGGAACAATGATTCTGAGAAGTTTGAGGCAGGCGATGCCTTTCTTGATGTTCCTGCCAGATTTGGATTCCCAGAAAGCATGTGAATAAAGCAAGGTTCCTGGGGAGGTCAAAACGAAGGCAATGAGGTTTTTGCAGTTGTCAAAGATGTCTCTGAGGCAAAGGGCCAAACTGGGTTTCCCTTGGGGTTGTCAAGGCGCAGCTATTGGGGTTCCTGCAAATACATCAACAGACCTCATGTTGGTGTTGTTCCATTAAAGTGGCAGATGTAATAACCACGTGGCAGAGGGCTATCGCCAAGGATGAAAGGAGGGCATCAAGAGAAAATTTGAGGAGGTTGAGCCAGCGAGCATGCGTCCTCGTGAGCTGAGTGCTGAATATGTCAGGTGGATTGTTCCAAAGGATGTGTATTGCCTTCGAGTAGCATGTCTTGATGACGAGAATCCAATTGCAGAAACTGTAACGCTAATAGTACATGGTCCAAATGAGAGCAAGATTCATGATGTAGCAGATTATTGCTGGGATCTTTGGGAGGTTGTGGTTTGGCACACCAAGGTTGAATGGCTGAATGGCCATATTTTTCAGAGATGAATCTTCTGCAGAATATGAAAGGATAGGGGTGGGAGAGGGCGTGCATTGTGGTTTGCTAAATAGATCAAACACTCCTTCACTCTTCAGGGGGGTGAAACTTACAAACATTTGCAAATGAATATTCCCTCCTTTGCCTTTGGTTTAGAGTGAAAGGTGTTTTGCATTGGTGGAAAGGAGAAGTCAGGATGGGGTGGGGGAGGGCAGGGTGAGCGATGATATTTCAACTGATTAGTGCAAGTAGCATCCCACGCCCTTGTTCAGAGGAAACAAGCGCCCCCCATCCCACGTTCTCCTGATTTGACTCACACTGAAGCGCTGCGATGGAGAGAAAACTTACCAATACAGGAACAGGATGGAGTTCTTGCTTGGCAAAAAGTTGCAAGTTGAGCATAAGGGAGGGTAAGGCTTCTCAAGGAAAGGGAGTTGGAGTGATGGAGGATTCCAGAAGGGTGAGTTGAGAATGAGATGAGGAATGTCAAAGAAATCATCATTCAATTTAAAGACAATCGATCAAGCAACAAGCTAACCCTTTTTGTTACTTATGCCAAGATACGCGTCTTCTGCCCTTTCCTAACACCTAGCCCGGCTTATTTTTTGAGCATCATCTAACGGTCAAACTTGTTGTGCTTCATGATCTTGTGGTGAGTGACGACGTCCGCAGCAGGGAGAACATGGATGGTGGAAGGAACCGCCTGCTTGCGTTCTCCTTATACATTGTGGAAGTTGTTGATGAAGGTCAAGGGGAAAAACTTGACATGAACAAGTATTGCAGCCTAGAAGAGTTCCTGGAAGTTGGACAGGTTGACGAAGTTTCTGTGGGCAAACACAGAAGGGCAGCTGGAGCTTTTGAAGATGTGTTAGGATGGTGTTGAGAAAATGGACAATCAAGACAAACTCTGAAACAATGTACATACCACATTTGGCAACCACCACGTCCGGAATGCGTTAGATTGTAGTTCCATGCTAGACAAGCCATCCGTTGACGTTTATGGTGGGAAAAGCACCTGTGAACATGATTGCTGCACCACAATTACTGAAGGCACGGAAGATCGCGCCAGACCAAGTCTTTTGTGCGCCGTATCCAGTTGTTGGGAGGCTCAAGATTCTTTTGATCGTTTTGGCAAACAGGCTGTCAAAGAAGAGCCCATGAGAGTTGATGGCTCCTTGGATGGCCTTGTTTGTGCAGGCACCCAGGATGTTGTTGTAGTTGAGGAAGGCCCGGGACTCGTCTTTTTGATGGGGTAGGATTCAGTGTCTGTTGCTCAAGGGGAGGGGGATAAGATATCACTGCCCTGATCACACCCATCATAAACATGAGCCGGATTGGGTAGTTGATGATTGTTCTTTTTGGGGGTTGAATGAGGAGGCATTGGGGTTGGTATTCGTCTTCTTCGACGTCGCTCCTTCTTGCGGAGAGAAAGCCAAAATGCCTTCAGCACAAACATCTCAGTATGCTCCCTCCCCCCAATTTGCTCATAAGTACCTCTTCTTTGTTGCGCTGAGAAGAGAAGCAACAATCTAGTAGATGCAGGTGGTGGATAAGGAACAAGGGCAGGTGAGGCTGGAGAAGATGTGTTGGTAGAAGAGTGAAGAATGAGCGAACTTAACACTGAGGCATAAGATCTCTTTTCGCGTTTTTAACCATCATACCCTGCTTTCTTTTTGCGATGGAGTGCTAACCATCTTAGGAAGCAAGGGGAGGAAATGCAAAGTACTTTAAGGGGTGGCACCAATTCAAGCTTATTCCATTGGGTCACAAAGTTGGTGACACCTAGCTTGGGCCACATCAAGGGTAACGTGTTGCTCCATATATGATTGGTCCGATTACATTCGTCATGGCAGTTGTTGTTGCTGATCCAAAGTCATGGGTGACAACCTCAGAAATGGCCATAACGTGGAGGATACGGGGGACGGCATACTTTTCCGTAAAATATCCTGGGATGTATGGACAATGAATATCATGTAAAATTTAATCATATGTACAAGGAAAGATCCCGCAGCTTCCCTTTTTGGTTCAGTGACAACGTCAGCTGTTGGGAGGGTGCGGATGGTTGGGGAAGGTGATGCTTCTGTGAGCGAAATTGGGACGTTCCGGAGGACCAAAGATGGGGATTCCCGTGTGCCCAATAAAATTGCCCGGTTTGAGTGGTTCTGCTTCAATTTATCTCGAAAGTGTCATACCTGTTTTGCAAATCAACTCCATGCATCACCCTACTGTCTTTTTTTTGGAGGTGTGTTCACTTCGGCATACAGGCAGCACTTTGAGAGTAGCACAGAGCTAACACATCACAACACGTTGCTCATCCTATGGTCTAGTGTTCGTTTGCTCAGTGAGCTCAGTAGGAAAACGAAAACCCTTATTCAAAGGCGCTGAATGCTCTCCACTCAATATTTATTCCAAAGCTAACAGGCGCTTCTGGTGTAAGCCCTCTGACTGGTATAACCCCGCGCGCATCCCCTCGAGAGCTGGCACCTCTGTGGGGTCCGCCGCCTTGTCTGTAATAACCGCCACATCCTCTGCGAGGGTTTCAGTATGAGCCTCCATACCCCGTGTAAGGTTTGGTAGGCTGCTGAAACGGGACCATTGCGCTGGAATGTCCAGGGACAGCATCTGGGGGCAATATCCGTGATGGTATGTCAAAAGGGTTGCTGTAGCTAGCTGGGAAAAGGCTTGGCCTAGCTTATGTGTAAGTGATAGGCGTGGCGCAACAAAACAGGAAAGCTGGCTGAGTTCTGGACTGTTGCCAATTTTAAGGAGGTTTTCGCATCGCATATGGACTAATGCAGTGGTTTGGAAGTCAGTGTGAGGGTGCCCATTTGAGCAGTTCTGACCGGGAAGGTAGGATGCCAAGCCAAACCAAGGCGTCTGCGAATTCGGCATCCATCTGGGCTCCATTGGGGTTTTCTTGGCTAGGAACATTGACGTCTACAAGGCCAAAGTTCTAGTGGGCTTCAATGGCATAGCTGATCATTTCGTAGATGTCCTGAGGAATTTCTAGTGCGTTCATGGTCGTCTGGTTCTGCACGACGGATTGAACTATGGCGGCGCCAAGCGTAGGGTTCAATATGATTCTGACTTTGTGGTAGTTGATCAAGTCAGTGTCCATGATTGTGCGCTTGCCGTTGTATTGGACTGCGATGCGACCTTGGTCAAAAAGACAGTGGAACTGGATGTTGTAAGTCCGATCAGCTGGCTCCAAGTGTCATGATCCAGAGTCTCGCTGAGCTGTCCTCCTTGTCGAGAGGTTTCTGGAAAACTATCATTTGTTGGATTTGGATCATTATTGGTGGAGATATGAGGGTTTGAAGTTGGTGCATATCTCTGTGGGAATGTTGGGGCTGG
>KZ994388.1:0-12178 GCA_003614705.1 Blyttiomyces helicus | reverse complement strand
GGGGGGGGGGGGGGGGGGGGGGGGGGGGGGGGGGGTGGGGGGGGGGGTGGGGGGGTGGGGGGGGGGGGGGGGGGGGGGGGGGGGGGGTGGGCAGGTCGAGTCAGCCAAAGGTACGCCGCAATCGCTTCTTCCACCCAACGAAGTTGTTTTCAATGAGAACCCAATCAGGTGGGGATAACTTCGACTTTGCTAAGAGCGCCAGGAATAGTTGGTACCCCTTCACCAATCGCAACCAGCGGCATAACCGTCCCCTCCAGCGCCATCAGGACCCCAATGGTGGCGTTGTCGGGCTGCTTCTACACCCACACCGCTGCTTCAGACCGTCGCCCCATCGGCCCTCTCCACCAGATCCACAACTGCCTAGGTTTAAGTGGTCAAGCGCCCAAAGCTTCCTGAGTACCATTGCCATTGTTTTCTGGGACGGAGAGGCATTGACGGCTGAATCCGCAACAATTACTGGTTTCAATAGAGAGAGCGACTGTCGATGACCGCACGGTGCACCGTACCGGATCTCGTCGAAGATGTTGGCCAAGGGACAGGTCGCAGCTGTGCAGAGGATGGAGAGGATTGGGCGATGATGAGGCGAAGATGTGACTGGAATGAGCGCTGGGTTTGACTCGGCGATGATCAAAACGGAGTATTACACCAAGTTGGGCTTACCTGACTCAAATCCGACCATCGCGCGCTGACAAACACGGAATCTTTGGCTCTGAGAAGTGCTTGCGGTACGCCGCAAGGTCGGAGGACTCCGCGGCAGGAGGAGGACACGGCGATGCGGAATATCCACAAGTGCAGAGAATCCCAGGGATCGACTCGTGAGCCCTTGCGCATTGGGCGGGCGTCGGAGGCGACTATGCGGTAGATCGCGAGAATGGTGCAGGCTGGCGGGGGGAGGGTCAGCCCCAGGACCGATTGTCGCGGGTGTGTAAAACTTGTCTCGCATCCTTCGCACCAATCCACGGATCTGTGACCGACCTTATTTTGCAGCCGAGAAATCGTCCATGGGCTCACGACTAACGCCCGGTCACTATGACTAAGGGTACTTTGCTGCTAAGGAGCCTTCGCCGAATTTTATAATTTGTGACGTGTCAGCAAAAAGAAGGGGCATATAGGAAGTGGAAAAAATGTTGTCAACTGTGTTGGAAAGACTTGATGTAAAATTGAGCAAAGGAATGCACGCTATGTGATTACAGCGCCGAATGCATCGGCATACTTGCTGGGGCCCAATGGCGTTGGCGCCCCCTACTTCACCTCTTCTTGCCACACTGTGTGAAACTGCACCCAGGACCTCCCAAATCAGACGAGAACTGAAAGTGTTAGAGCACGCTAGGTGCAACTTTTCATTTCGAACAATGAGCTCGCACCATCAGCGCCCTGTTATCGCCGATGGTATCCGCGCCTGTTCAATGTTCTTCGAATCGGACAATTATTGACGAAGTTGCGCCCCTTAGAATTGGACCATGGCGCATATCACAATGGCCTCTATATATGCTCTAAACTTTCCACAATGATTGTCCTCCAAGCGTCTCCACATTCTTGACGGCTCCTCAGGGAAGGGTTGACGCACTCGTCTGGAGTAGGTCGAATGTCTCCAGTGGCAACCATTTTCCGGAGAGGCTGGTCCGAAAGGCGAAGGCCAGCCCGCCGATGGTATCAGCACTGAAAGCCCTCCCAGTGGCGTGAGCAGTCTCTGGATGTGATCAGCGCCTCCCCAATGAGCTGCGGATCCGAAACGCCTCTAAGAATGTGAAGAGCAGACCTGAATTTATGGATTAAAGAGACATTTAGTGGAGGCTGACGCTCAGGCACAACCGGGCGCCGATGGCAACAGCGCCAGTGGCCGCGCCAATGGCATTGGCGCCCTCTTGCCAACACGGACACCCCCGCGCTGCTTCTACAATCAAAAAAACCCCCAAGATCTTTCCGAGCCGACTAAAAATGACAAATTTAATTTTATTCAAGTAAATACTTCTGTGTGTCTTGCCCCACAGGCCGACCAGGACGGACTTTCCAACCATGTTGGTGGCAGTTTGACGTTATATCAGCAAGCAGGATGGGCGACTTGAGAGGCTGATCTGGGACGAGTGGAATGAACAGTTAGTTAGCGGATCTGATGATGAGTTTCCGTTCATTGTAACCACACAACTAGAGCCCCCTTCAAAGCATAAAACCAGGGGAGAGGGGGGCAAGGACATTGGTATCCTGGTGAATGAAACGAAGGCTTTCACCTCAACCTGAGAATAAAGCATGTTATCCAAATCACCACAAAGGGAACTCCAATACTCACAAGGTTGGAGATCTCACTGGGAGGGGAATCAGAACTCGCCGCAGATGCCATCCGCCCCTGAGCGTGCGGCAATGGCATTGGCGGGATTCGCTTGCCGCAACACAAGAATCAGAAATGCCACCAGAATCTGGTCGATCTGACAAATATTGGTAGAGTAATTTTAATTTCCGCTGCTTCTTTGTTGCCGCAATGCTCAAATCAACAGTTAAAGTTCTTGGCTGCAACCAAAGCAAACACTTCCCCTCTCCTGTACTGAAGGGCTCACTAGCTTGCTTCATGCATGACATTGAGCAATGCCTGTGACCATCCAAAGCAGCGGTCAAGGCTGTCTGGGATTTGGAGTCATTGCAGGTGGCCATGATGAGGATGAAAATGAGCGCGAGGGAAAGGATGGGGATAAGTTGTTAGTGACTCCATGTCTAAAAAGTGCCAATGGCATTGGCGTGGGAATGAACAAGAAAGAATCCCTACAAAGCCACTTGAAAATACCCCTCTTAAGTAAAGGTTTGCAGGCCCACCGTCAACCTGGCACTTTGTTGACGTCATTTGAACATATCCAATGAATGGAGGAATGGCAGAGTGATGAGCCAACACCTCTAAAGTGGCAGGGCATCAGGGGCAAACACATCACTGAAGGCTTTAGGAGAATTTCAGACATGCAAAAATGATCAGAGAACCCCCTAATATTGGATATAGTGGGCCCCAGATTGGTTCCACATCTGTCAAAAGGAGCTTGTTTTCTGATTTATGTTCTTTACACAAGAAAGCAGGTGATTTTCAACACACGTGTTGGAATGTTTCAAATAATAGGCCCTTCGGAGTTGTGCCAGCCACCACCAAGTCAGGGCAACTTGCATAGGCAGCAAACATACCTGAAACAGAATACTTCTCAAGACAACACAATCTGGTGGAGGGATGCAGAAGTAACGAGGTGACTTTGATGCCTGTGCAGAGGGACGAGGAGGTGAGGACAAGGAAGTGATCTGTTTCTATTGGTAGGCCTGCTCGAAGTTGTAAGAGGCCAATGGCATCAGTGTCAGCAGACCCATCAATGGCATTGGCAGGTCGCAGATGGGACAAGTACTGGCGTGAAGTTCTGTGGATCAGACACGTTCACAAGAGCGCCACAATTTGACCAAAACTGACAGAGTTATGGGAGCTGATGGCAAAGGCAGCACAAGTGGCGCAAATGGCATTGGTAACCTTGACCATTGCTAACTCATTTGCGATGCTCCCAGCTTCAGTGCCACCCCCAAGATCAGTCCAAACTAACAAAAATTGACAAAGTCATGTCAATTTGAGTCCGAGTCCCTCCCCCCGCCCCATGGCAATTAAAGTAGCCTTGGTCTGATGAATCGCCGCCTTTTGCAACTAGTTGGTATCGACTTCCCTCATGGGGGTTAGTGTGGGATTATATAGTGGGATTTCAGTTGGAGTATTGGAGCAAGTGGTGGTGGCATTGGAATGACACTTGACAGCAGGAACTCTCTTTGCTCCTGGTCCATCTGTTGGACTAAACGGGTCACATCTAATCTCAGACCTTTGAGTGATAATCCTCGGAGTGTGAGATCCCCTCCTCCTTGTGACTTGTGGCCTCCGTAAGAGTTATATCTCCAAAAGTCATACTTTAACTTACTCCCCTTACTGCTGTAGTTTGGGGTCCCCGGTGTTGCTCCAGATGTCTGCTCATTCACCAAGTCAGGTCTTACCCTTTCCAGAACTCAATGCATTTCCTACTACTTCTCCAGAAGTGATAGAGGGCTGAACAACTCATCCTTTTTTTCATATTAGCACCACCTTACTTCTTCCTCACCTTCGATCATTAAATAGCTTGTCAAAACTAAACCCTCTGATGTAGCATTGAGCATCAGGACCACCAGAGACAATCAAGGATGTACATGGAACCTTGCATCAGGCAGCTAGCAGGTTACTAACTTGATGTGAGTAGAAACAAGAGCAGGAGCCAGTTCAGAGCAAGAGGTGGCGATGGTGGAGCTGCTTTTGAAGCTGGCTGCTTCAAGGTCGCCCCGTGTCCCGGAGCAGCTGCCCAGTCCTTGCTCACCCCAATCAACCTAGTGGACATCAAGGCGCCTTTCGTTTGTAACCTTAGAAACGTCCAAATAAATTGTCTTACGGTCCAGTACAAAAGAGGAGCCTCTTTTGCGGACATCAACTTAATCAATTACTACAAAGCGCGAATCCTCAACGGTCCTACTCACGGAGCCGCGATTTTTCAATCTATCCTTGAGAGCGAAAAACAATATTGTGGCTCTGAAATCCTCACAACACCTACGGGATCATCTGTTACCTTGTCGACGCCCACAAGAACATCGGCCACATGGACATCAATGGTCCCATTAAGGAGGAACCAGTACATGCCTAAAACAATGCCAAGTACTCCAAAGCCCTTCTTCGACTGGGCTTTGTCCCTTCTCAACAGTCAACCTTTAAAGCATTGGCTTCATACCGCTACTGAGGCCATTGTGGCCCATACACAGGAAGCCAACCACCACAGAACATTCACCAGCTTAGCCCTTCTCCATTGTACTCGTTTCTGAGCGCAATACCTCTTACTTCTGCGTAGAGAGCTCCGGAAGCAATCCCACAGGGCAGGCTATCCCCTCTGCAGCCAAACCCTTTGACAGGTCATGTCCAGCCTGGTGCCATATTTCCATTCCAGCTACCATATGCAGCGTACTGGTGGTTGCCTGTAACAATGTAAGCTTACCGAGGAGCTTGCAGAAACCCGGAAAGGGGATACAGCAAATTGTACGGAGGAGATGGCTGGAGCCACCAAAGAGGAATCTCATGAGGAGGTGCTTGATGAGGCCCTGCCAGCTGCTGTAGAGGGGGCCCAATGGTAGTACCTGTTGCACATCCGCTCACTCATTTGAGGTGGACTGCAGTAGCGCTTCAATGGCACGAACTCCCAGGGCCTGGACTCATAGGTCCCCCAGTTTGATGCCCATCTAGGCTCATAGGTCCACCAGTTTGAATTCAACAACATGGAAATGAACCCTAACCAAGGAACAATGGACCTGGAGAACACCGCACAAAGCCCAGATCTCGGTTGCAACAATACAAAACCTATTAACGCAAGCATAAGTGCTGTGAGACCTTTCATGGGACTCTTTCAAGGATGGCCCGAGTTATCCAAAGTGCCAGCTGAAATCCCTCTTCGGCGGGCGCATACGAAGGAAATCGACGGCCAACACAAGAAAGATGAAGTTGACAAAGCCCCCCTTGTCTGTGATGAATGGCGCCTTGTTCGACCTTTTTTTCCTCCTTTGGTAGTGTGGGATGAATAAGTGGGATACATTTAAAGTATGGGAGCACGTGCTTGGGAGAGTGTCAACGGAGGGAACTTTCTTTGTTCCTGTCCATCTTCTGACTTCACCCCTTGCACTAATCTCCAACCTTAGTGGGAAGTTGCTCAGAGTAAGGGAATTTCCACGCTCACTTTCTAATTCCCATCTACATTGAACATTTAGGTTAGGGTTAGGGTTGCATGTACATTGTAGCGATGAAGAACAGATCTATAGTTCTCAGTCAGGCTCTTTGCCCAAAAAACATACCAGAACATCACTCCCCAAACTGCTGTGGTTTCTTTGCCCTCTTTTTGATGGCTTAAAGCCCTTCTGTTAACCTTGTTGGCTTCTCTAGTGACCGCAATGTATGTACATTTTACTCCCTTTTCCCCTCACTGTCATAGAGTGCCATTTTTTGTCTGTTCATTTTATGAAAGAACTACTCCATTCCTTTCTCACCTCCAATTATCTCCTTTTGTAAGCAAGTTGTCAAGAGAAGCCTCCTCGAGATAGTGACACGAGTCAGAACTATTGCGGGCCATCAATGATCTAGTGGGAACCTAGCATCAACAAGCTACTCTGTTGGAGTTGGACCAAGAGCGAGCGCAGGCGTTGGAGCGTCAGAGGGTGATGGCTGATTCTGCCCCAGAGCAGGCTAAATGCCTACCGCCCCCGGACCTTGATCCACTGCTTAATTCACACCAACCCATTGACTTGGCCAACATCAGGGAGGCCTTGGCTTGCTACCTCGGCAACACCCACATCAACCTCGCCAAGTCAACTTCCTCAACCAACTTCAATGCACCCCTCAAGAACCTACCAAAACAAATCCGCTCGGGAAAAGCCAAGGTGTTCAAGAAGTATGACCGCCTCAACCGAAGCATTAAAGTTGTAGCGAACTTTGTTTCTTCTGTAAGCAACTACCTGAAAGAGGAATGCAAGGAGAACCTGAAGCTTAGGTTAGGCAATAGACCTTTGGCGCCAACAGTCTACCCTCTCACCAACTAAGACCTTTGCCACTATTTGACGCTTCCCTCATTAGATTGTGCAAGACACGGCTTACCAACCCGCGGGAAAGATACAGAAGGCCAATTAGCCCTCACGCAGGTGCACCTCTGGGACCCCGTGGTGTCCGACTGGCTCTCCTCTGGCGCCCATTCACATCACCGCTTTGTCAAACCACTCCTTCCTCAAGAATGTAGTCAATAGTTTTAAGCTCAAGCTTACCAACCTCCCCTTTGGAGCCAGCTTATCAGATTACAGCAGCTGGTTCCGTTGCCTCCCTAACCAAGCTTGCCCTGCAGCCCACTACAACGATGATCCCCCCATCTTGGAGACTGATTTGATCAACCATTCCAACACGTGAATTGTGAAGATCCCCACTCTCGGCGCCGACATTGTTCAATCCATTTTACAGAACCTGAGAACAATGTTGCTATTTGGAAGTCCTCAAGAAACCTACAAAACAATCACCTACGCGGTCGACCTCCACAAGAACTTTGGCCTTGTGGACGTCAACGGTCCTAGCCAAGAAGAAAGCGACTGCACCTAGAGCAAGGCCGAATTCGCAGACACCTTGGTTCAGCTCCGCTTCCCACCTTCCCAGTGAGCACTGCAAAGATTGTCGCCCTCGAACCGGCCTTGAAACCACCACACTAATCCGCTTGCAATCGGACAACCACTGCAGAATTGGCATCAGCCCAGGTACGCTGGGCCAGGCCCTTTCCCAGCCGACTACGGCAACCCTATTCTTTTGCAGTCACTGGCACAGCTCCTCTATGCTGCCCCTGGACAACCTGGCACCAACATCCTATTTTAGCAACCTGCCTGACATTACGGTGGGTATGGAGTTGCATACGGAAGGGCCGGAACAGGATGTGGCTGTAATTACGGACAAGGTGGCAGATCCTACAGAGGCGCCAGCTTGTGAGGAAACGCCTATGGAGGCACTGCTTGCAGATGAGGAGGACACAGAAGTAGTTCCTGGTAAACAGCCACTTAATCCTTTGAAGCGAAGCAACATCCGCTCCCACATGATGCACACCTTCAGAGCCAAGACATGTGGGTCGACCAGTTTGAAATCATCAACCTCGTATTGAGCGCAACCCTTGGGACGGTTGTCCCTGAACACACCGTGCACATCTCACACACGCAGATTGACACACAGAGAGTGGAGGACTAGTGGGGCCCATCATGGGACTCTTTCAGGAGCAACCAGGATAATTGAAGTTGCCAGTGAAGAACCCAACTTTGCTAGCCTAAAAGAAGGGAATAGGCAGAAATGAATACAACAACAACACTTACAAAGCTACCGCTACCCCGTTTGTCAAGGAGTCTATAGAGCTTGTCATCGTGGATCCTCTTGTCATCCATGCCCGCTTCATTTGTCACATCGCAAGAGTCTGGATGGACTCCAGACGGAATACGCTTGTAGTATCCAACCTCTTTTGTTGCCAAGCACAGCTTCAGCAAAACCAAGCCTTCCCAAATCCTTCATATGAACCTAGCAGTGTGCGGCGTATCGACGCGATGAACCTCCATGACTTGCGCCTAAGTCAGTCTGTCAGACCCGACCTCAAAGAAAGTAGCTGAGCTCACGGACCTTCCTTTTGTCTTCACCTCCTTCAGATAGGACCTTATCCTTGGCGTCCCTCTAGTTAAGCAGTTCCAAGGACTCACTTTGGCCTCGCGATGCCATGAGACCAGCTATAGAATTTGAATATCCAAGCAGAAATCCAGGGTTTCATTCCAACTGGTCCTCTGCAAATGTGAAACACCGTTGCTCCCAGAATCAGAGCAGTATTGCCCTCGCCCCCACACTCAAATCTTTTTTACCAGCTTGAGCCCTGAAGAGGGACTCTCAGAACCTGAATCTCCTTGATTTGTTCCCATTCTCGGCACTACAGAGATGAAGGCTAACTGGTTTCTTAAAGCAAGGTGTTGCAGAAAATTCACATACCTAGTCCAATGCACCTCGCAGCCCCAACAACTAGAGCGTTGTCGAAATCCATACTACTTATCTGGCCACTCCAATGGAGCTGCTCAATAGGGTGAACTTGAAGCCGACCATGAACCTTGAACAAATGGTTGGGACTGCTTACTCAAAGACTATCATCAAACACCAGGAAACAAACATGTTCAAGCCAAATGCCAGTCTGGAGGCAAACACAACTTCTTGCACCAGCTTATCAAAGGCGCTCAGCCAGAATTCCATCAGCTTGACCTACTCACCCAAACGCAGCGTGACAAGCTAAAGAAGCAGATCAACAGCTATCTGGAGGAAGGAGGGATTTGCCATTCTTGATCGGCATGGGGAGCTCTTATTGTATCTACCATGACGAAAAATGCCAGTGTATGACTTTACCTCAACTTTTGCCGTCATACCTCAGTCACCAAGCAAGACCATAGGCGTAAATCCAGCCTCCTCGAGACGCGCAACCAACCTAAATAATTCATCCTTCATCAGGCCATTAGATGAAGAAACCAAAGAAAAGGATGTTGACTCTTATTTCGAACTTCTTATTCTTTCCAACATCGACTGCGCATTCAAAATTACTAGCCGAACCCAGATATTTCACCCTTGTGGACGTCAAGGACGCCTACCGTCAAACCCGGGTCGCAGACAACACTATTGAGAAAACCGCAATCTGAACAAGATACGGCCACTTGGAAATCTTAGTGATGCCGTTCAGTCTGTGGAACGCCCTGGCCTGCTTCCAACGTTTCATGTACCCTATTATTGGTCAACTGTACGACAAGTTCGTCATCTCCTACCTTAATGTTTTCCTAATTGACTGAAAGACCAAAGAAGAGCATAATTGCCATGTCCAAGAAGTCCTGGGGATCCTACTCAATCATGAGCTGAACATCAAGCCAAAGGAACGCCTTTGGGCCAATGAAGAAGTGGAGTCCTGTGGTCATGGAGTCGGCCACGACGGCATCTCCAACATTTTATCAAAAATTGCCATGGTCCTCAAATAGGAAATCCTGCAAAATACACAGGACATCCACTCCTTCCCAGAAATCACCAACTTCCTCCTACAGTATATCAACAACTACTCAGAGATTGCATACCCGCTGTCAGAACTACTGTCGGAAAAGAAGCCCTGGGTTTGGACTGAATGGGAGCAGCTCTCCACCTTTCAGATCCTCCAGCATGCCATCTCAACCCCACCACTGCTTGCCTGCATCAACCCTAGCTGATAAACCTACGTTCTCTCAGATGCCTCTGTCTACGCCATAGGCTGATGTGTATCTCAGTGCGCAAAGGACTATGATCCAATCCCTACGCCGCTTCCAACAACTATTAGGGGCTGAAACAATTTTCCTTGACTTTGACCTATTTGGTACTTCAGTCATAAAATGAAGCCCCCCAGCAGATCTACCCAGTACACGAAAAAAGAGCTTCTTGCCCTCGTCAAACTCCTGAAAGCCAACCGCCTCAAACTTATTGGCATCCACTTTCAGGCGCTCACAGACCACAAGTCTCTCATCTACCTGAGTACCCAGCCAAAGCTTAGCTGCGGACAAGCTGGTTGGATCTAAGTACTCCAGGAGTAAGACTTCCCCACCAAATACTTGCCGGGTTCATTCAAGGCCCTCGCAGACCTTCTCTCTCGTGTCCATCAATTTGCCCCCAAGTGCGCCAAATGCCAAGAATGAATCAAAATCCTGGTCAGAACTCCACTCATCTCTGATCTGGTGATGCAACTGATTGACCAGCAATCAGACGACCTCAAAGACCCAGAAAACTCAGCAGCATGGCTCCACTACCGGAGCATCAACGACTATGCTCTCAATATCAAAGCACAATAGGTTAGCCAAGCAACCTCGCCAAGCATTGACTCTTAGACAGCTTCCTCTACTACGACAGGCGACTCTATGTTCCTGAGGTGATGTGCGGATCAATTATGGAACGGTACCACGGCCAGATCGTTGATGTTGTTCACCAAGGTGTGACCAAGACCATCAAGAAGATCGTCACAAAGTACTACTGGCTATATATGTTCTCAGAAATCAAGCAGTACCTAACCAGCTGCCCAGACTCCCAACACTTTAAGAAACGCAAACAAAGCTACGGCTTCCTCCATCCTCTCCTGTCTTCTCACACTTTCTGGGAAATGATCGGGTCCAACACCTTCGCCATGCCAGTATCTTATGGACCCCATGGCGCCTCTGCTTTGTCAATTACTTCTCCTTGCTGGTCATCCTTGGCTTGACCAACTCGCAATGGACGGCGCAACCCTGGCAGATCTCTTTAACTATTGGGTTTATGCCCAAGTCGTCTGCCCTCAAGTCTTCATCATAGACCACAAAGCTCAGATCATGTCTGCCTTTGGGCAAGCATTTAGCGTCAAGAGAGTGCCTGACTCGCGAAGTTCCTCTCATCTTCCTTCGCCAAACTTTCGGAAATTTTCTGTCACACCGTCGGGGAAATCTCCTTCTTACTCTCTAATTAATTTCTTAGGATAGGATATCTGCCTCCTCCTCGAAGCTGTCCCTTCTCCTTCTTGGTCACCGCTAAACCCCCTTCTCCAAGTCCCGAACTCTGAAGCCCTTCATAGTAGATTCCGACGCCTTCTCTGCCTGCCCCGCAATCTACGGGCGGTGTGATGATGTGCACCCTTTTCGTCATCCTCGTTTCTCTTTTCCCTTTCATTCTTAGTGTGGGATATGATAGCAGAGCGTAGTTAGGACTTGGGAATGCGTACGCGTGAGATCGGTCAAGTGTGAACCTTGTTTGTTCCTGATCCATATCTCATCCTTCCCCGTAGCGTGCGACGCGCCGTAGAGTGGGAGATACCAGCACCGCTTCCATTTCCAAGATTCCCCCATTTACGGTACGTAGCCCCTGAAGACCGACTCTTTCTCCAAATGAGATCTTCACTTCCTTCTCTCCCTTCCGTCAGCGTGTCTCCCTCCGTTGTGCGCTCCAGAACAGCTCCTCCTCCCGGACCCCGGAGGCGTTCGCCGTATTCCCCCCCAGCCCCAGTTGTCCACCACGCCCCCAATAATAACCACATCAAAATCAGCCTAGGCGCATACGCTCCCCAAGCTCGCTGTATCACTCGCTTCACAGGGTGAGAGAGCGC
The DNA here is from genome assembly GCA_003614705.1 of Blyttiomyces helicus. Lineage (NCBI taxonomy): Eukaryota > Fungi > Chytridiomycota > Chytridiomycetes > Blyttiomyces > Blyttiomyces helicus. The sequence continues at coordinate 491 of KZ994388.1, read as the reverse complement.
ATATGACACCGGGGAGAGTGCAGGAGGTGCCCCTCTTAGGGAGCACGGAGCAGCAGCTTGAATCGCTGTCAATGGGGGGGGGGGGGGGGGGGAGTGCCTGTTGCAGGTGTATGCGTTCGACCGCAAGTCGCAAGTGGAAGGGTCGGCAGACGGGCTGTTTGGACGCGTGTGTGGGTCCCGTTGGTAGAGGGAACTAAAGGTTTATGTGGTGGGGGGCAGCCGCAAGGTTGTGTGTTTTGCGACGGGCGCCAGCCGATGGGGGGTTGAGGGGGGCTGTGTGGTGAGGCCCACTGGACTGCTTGCGTTTGTTTGTTTCTGGTTGCGAGGAGCTGGTTCGAAGAGAGGCGGTGCCACCGGCAGCCGGCCCACCAAGCACCAGGGTCCAGAGGCCCAGACTCCCTTTTCCAAAAGGGTTCGAATCCCCCCGCCTTCCGCCAAGACAGGAGAGGATGGAGGAAGCCGTAGCTTTGTTTGCGTTTCTTAAAGTGTTG
>KZ994387.1:1449-12179 GCA_003614705.1 Blyttiomyces helicus | reverse complement strand
CCACCCCCCGCACACTCCCGACTTCCCACCCTCCCTAGCTGGTGTCTTTTTGGGAGTGAGGTCGAGGATAGCGCGGAAGGTAGTGAGGTCATCGAAGCACATGCAACGGCATATTTCTTTGCTGTAAGGGCCATAGGCAATGTGGCACGCAAGCTCGTCAAGCTCAACTGTGTTCCAACACTCCTCCCAAACGGGAAGCGGTGCAAGGAACCCGTACCGGCGCTTTATGTCCTTGAACCGCTGGTAGTCAGGGCAGCTAGACATGTAGTCACCAATCTCTATGTACATCCCAGCCAATACCACTCCGCCACCCCCTTCGCCACTGTTTTGGAAATACCCTGGTGTCCGCCCTCGGTAACCCGGTCATGGTAGTGTGCCACCACGTCAGGTCGCATCTTCTAGGGGATGTAGAATCGGTCTTTGTTGTGGAGAACGCCCTCGCAGAGTACATGTTTTTTCAGATCCGCCGTGCGCATTGGCAGGGTAGATGCGTCGAGTCGCGCATTGATGTCTGGCGCGTAGCCGTCGGTTTCGAGGTATTTGGGGAGCTCAACGGCAGCTGCTGGGTCCTTGAATGAGGCAGGTGTTGTTACGCACTTGGAGGGGCTTAACCTAGACGACTGTGAACTGCCTGGCGGTCATTCGCTTCAGAGGGCTTTGCATGATGGTATCAAGGCATTCTTGGGACAAGATGCAGCACGGGATGTACTGCGGTGCGCAGGAGAGCAGGTCTGCGGCAGTGTTGTACAGCCCGGGAGGTACTCTATGTTGAAGTCGAAACTTTAAAGGGACTCAATCAATCCATAGTCGCGAAGGTAGTTGGTGTAGCTGAGGAATGCTTGGATGTCAGTGGTAATGCGAGGGCGGATCCATTGACGGAGGATGTAGATTTTTGAAGGCGCAACTGACACCCAGTCAATTCCCACCTCGCCTCTGCAGAATTTAACCCACAACTGGCCCCAGTGGCACTTGAAGGCTTGATGTTGAGTTGTTTCTTGGCGAAGATGCAGTTGACCTCATTGGTGAGTTGGGTGAGTTTCATATGGTCTTTCTTGGTGTCGGAGTATACGAGGATATCATCGAGGTATGAGATGACATAGAGTAGAGCTCGTAGAGATGGCCAAAGTCACTTGGTTCATCATTGGAACACCGCAGGTGCATTGGTGAGGCCAACCAGCATTACAACGTATTCGAAGTGGCCATAGCGTGTTTGGATTGACTACATCTCCTCAAAGCTCACTGGTGCTGCAAGCGCAGCCTGGTTTTGTCGATGATGTTGCCTGCGACACAGATTCGATGGCAGCCATCATTGACATTGATGTTAGGGCCACTAACCTACTGGTTGATGTGCTCCCGTTGGCTGTTGTTGGCCTCTATATTGTTGACAACCACGAAGGGGGTGCTCCAGGGGTGAATGTCCCACTCAGTGTCGGGGTGTGGATCTTTTTCTTCTGGATGCCAACCCCTATACCTTGTCCTCCACCTGCCCCTCCACCCCTGGCACCACAGGGGTTCCCAGTGGGGCTGCTAATGAGGTCAGCGCTGTATGGGGAGCCACAGTGCTTCGCTTAGTGGCCGTGACCTCAGAAGCGGTTGCAGTTGGTTTCCCAGGTCGGGATTCCAAGTCATGGCGCGTATCAGCCACGATAGTTGCAGGGAGTAGCGCTACAGCTGTCGATCCAAGCAACTGGCACGGGGGACAAGCGATTGTCGTGCGCTTCCACGGCCTGCTCTGTATTCTTGGTACCCCTCCATGGTCTTTCCCCCCTTGATGCGCACCCATCACTTTGCCTTCTCAAGCCTTTCACCTTCAGGGGTAAATCTCTCCACGAACCAGTCCTCCTTTAGTTCCTTGCCATCTCCTCCTTTTTCAGCTTTTTCTGATCAGCCTGAGCTAGGCCCGAGTACGCATGCATGTCTGCGGTGCATACCATTTCCAGGACCACCTCCAGGCTGTCCTCCTCCTTTCTGTTCTCCTACTCTACCACTGACTTGTAGTGCTCAACGTCCGGGGGGTTAGCGCTGTAAAGAAGCGCATCCTTGAAGTAGTCAATGTAGTCCAGCTGCGGGATCTTCATTTGGTTGTTAAGCTCGTGGGCCTGGTTTGTGGAGCTTTTTATTTTGCGATACAGTGTGTTGATTACTTCTAGGCTCCCATTGACCCGAATCTTCTTGAGCTTGCGGCAGGTAGAGTTGAGGATGTTATTTGGGTAGAACTGCTTACGGAACAACTTGTAGAAGTCTTCACTTGGCCGGAGGCCGCCATCGCCCTTGCATTCCTTTTCATGTGCACAGAACTCTGCGCAGGAGCGTCTTCACGAGCTGGCACTTATCCCCGTCGGAGTGGTTTGGGTCCCCGATGAAGGTCACAATGTATGCCCTGACAACATCAGGGAAGTCGACGGTCTTCTCCATGCTGTTTTAGAGACAGGCGAACGTGGCGACCTGCTCCTTGCGCACGGCTCGGGTGGACTTGAGGGCCTCTATGGCGAGTTTATTCACCGGTGGCGTCGGCAGAAGCAGAGGCGCAGGAGGAAAGATGACCACCAGCAGCCAAGTTAACCGTGCCAACATCAGGGTGAGACGAGCAGGTTGTCTGTATCAGCGTCCTCGTCCGTGCGGCATGGCGTCAGGGAAGTGAAGGGAGTGTTGAGGGGGTTTGTTGGGCAGGTTTGGGGCGCATCAACGTGAGGTTACGACAGACATAGGGGAGGTAATGAACCCAATTCTCGCTGGTGGGAAATACTTCTCATTTGGGTTCTCTTGTCTGGGGTGGGGAGGTATGAACCAGTGGTGCTACCATGTTGTATACCGTGTACCGTTTGCTGGGGTCTTCTAGGCTTCAGGACTCCTTCTGAGGGGGAAAGTATCGAAGGCTCCTTAGAGGTGTGAGACGAGGTAAAGGATAATGATTCCCTAATGCGGTTGCGACCGCTAACTAGCCTAGGGGCAAGGCGCTAAGCTGCATGCAGGTGCAGTGTAGATAATGAGGGGATAGAGGGGGGATGTACATGTGATCAGGCTTAGCCAATCTACAGCGTGCTGTGTCGGGACTTCCAATGCCTCTATCTGACACTAGCTCTGTCCGGGCCCCCAAGGGCAGCCCCCGTAGAGCAATACCAGAGGGGTCCCAAGTCGTAGCGCTGATGCTCTTTACGACACACTCAGTCTCTGCCCACCTTACTGGATTCTGCATACACTGACAAACTGTACCCCTGGGGTATCTGGAGGAGATCTAAGAAAGAAAATGCTTTTGGACCTCTGGGGCGCTTTTCATGGAGGCGTGTCCAACAGGATGATCTACCGCTACGGTGCTCATGCCAGGGGTCAATTTAACGCTCTGATGCTCTCCACAGGAGCCATAGGACAGGATGTTTTTCCTGTATGATTATGACTTGAGCCGCCTTGGTGGAATGCCAACATATTGTATAACAGCGCAACCGCAGCCAGGCTAACTCCTGAGAGCCCACTTGGGATAGCCAGACCGCAGGTACAGTACCTGCATTAGGGTCTCCCCGGGGGCATGCAGCCAGCGGTGCAGTGTCCCAGGGGACACAAACCGTCTGTCAGGAGATCAAAGCTTGTCATGTGGTGAGTGATTGAGTCATACTCTAACCAACTTGGAAATATCACCATGTTGTCTCAGTGAGTGTCTTGCCAGTCTAGATCCCAAGGGAGGTTCGATGATGTCTGCCGGGCCTGACTTGTTCTGACCATATCAGGGGCACAAGTCACATGATGTAAATATTAAGTCTCTAGCCAGTAGCCATCGCAGCTGAACGTGGGGAGGGTATCCAGCTAAATATATTGCATACGCAGAACCCAAAGTAAGCAGGGTTTTGTTAATTGTGTGTCCTATGGGCCCCATGAGCCAGGCGGTGGCCAATACAAATGAGCCCTTAGATGCCTGTCATGAGCTGTAAGCCTGTGGCAACAAATTGATTTCAAAGCCGCGTCAGTGAGAGATAACATTACTTGGATGCAGCTCCCCCGGCCTTTTTGGTGAGATATCGTTTTGGAAACAATCAGAAACCTCTATTTACCTTTTAAATATGAGGACCCAGATAGTGCTGATTTGTCCCTCCTGGGTAGTGCTGGGTCTCTTGTAACTTAGTTTTTAAAACATTGGAAAATTGTGTAATATTAGGCCACTAGCATACTCAATGGAGTGTACACCTGTCGATGGGCTGGGTTAACAGGAAGAGGTAATGGCAATAATATACATTGTTTTGAGCACCTGGGACGTTATTCGATAATCAGAGTTCAAGCCAACCAAGCACCACACTTAATGGGACAGCATATGCTTTCCTGAAAGATTCAGGCGCTAGCCGCCTCAGTTGGAAAGTTAAATGCACTCTGACTTGAATATTGAGTAGCCGTCAGAAAAGGGTGATCTGGACAATAAACATTGACTTGGATCCACGCAGGTGCATCCAACCACCAGTGCTAAAGGGCGGGGTACCCATTTGTGAAGAACCTAGGGTTTTCAGCACTCTACGTCAGGAGCAGGATGAAAAAGCAAAAGCGCTGACTTCATAGAGGAATGCAGGATCGTTAGGAATTGTGCAAGAAGTAGTTTGCAGATGACCCTGATGGACGGAGCAAGAGTGACCATAATGGGAGAGAGCCACTCAAGGTGGTCATATGATTCTTGAAATGTTTCCAACCTAAGACCACAGGTCAGTCTGCTGGTTTGTGTCAAGAGCTTCCTGGGACTTCTCCTAGTGCTAGGATGCAAACTCCCACTCTAGGGAATGTCTCACAGATGTGGGATTGTCCAGAGAAGTGTCAACATATCCATAAAACAGATGGAAAATCGAAGAGGATTCCCTAGAATGCGGCATGTATCAAGGGTCTCATGGGTCTATCCTCTGACACCCCTGACTCTAAGGGCTAACCAACATGACACACTAAATTACCGCGATAGCTAAGAATGGATAAAACAGTGGGAGAAAGGTCGCACATCCTCACCCCCCCCCCCCGTAGATTACAGGGCCTATGTCCTAAAGTGTGTCTGCGCCATAACTTGGGACCTCTGCGGTACTGATCTGCATGGGCGGTCCTTGTACACCTGTGGATGGAGCGAGCATCTGGATTTAGGCCCTGTTCATGAATCGAGCTTGGACTTTGGGACCCAAAAGTTTTGACTCGCAGCGCGATGTTTTGAAATGGTTTTCAACTGAGATTGGACAAATCCTTCTTCGGCTTTGACGCGTCTGAGTTCGTAATTGATTTCAAAACCTGCTCGTAACCTGAATTAGGTTCATAAGATTCCCACACATGGTGCGAGTTTCCAAGAACAGCTCACAATTGGACGCAAAGACGCGGCCTACGCTCGTCCTTGCTTGTTGCTTGCTGCTTTTCACTTTGCCACGAACATCCCCCTTCCCATCCCCGACCTCCCCAACTGCCATCTTCCAAACATCCACTTGCTCATTCTTATATGCAAGTCACCATCAGAATGTCAGACACTTCAGACGTGGAGGGCTTTCCTGATGTGCTCACCCTCACTGCATCCACTACCACCATCCTTCTCGAGGAGACAATCGCAATGCACATGCTGCTTAAAGAGCTTGACCAAGAGGCAATGGAGCAGTACTGGATGTATTATGCCACTCGGAGGAAGCACACTTACAAGAGGCGACCGCAGCGCTGGGCTCCATGGCATGATCTTGTGGTAGACGATCTCAAAATTCACGCAATCCTTTCGTATGTGCAAAGAAGATTTCAAATGGCTCTGCGAGACACTTTCTGACGAGTTGCAGCTGAGTCCTCGTGGCGTGCCTCTATCAGTGGAGCACAAACTATGCCAGGGGGGTGTGTGGGGGGTGGAGGGCAGAAGGCAGGTGAGGGACGTTGCTAGTGACTTTCAACATGTACTGACTGGCTGCATTAATAGGTTAGCGTCAGCCTCTATTGTTTCGAGCATAGTGCCAGCTACAACGTCGTTGCTTCCCAGCTCAAAGTTGCTCAGGATACGGCTTGAGCAGCGACCACCAAGTTTGTGAATGCAGTCAACAAGGTGTTGTACTGTGAAGGTTTGAGCCTTCTTGTTTGCCGAAGTTCGCCGTTTGCGGAGTGGCTGGCTCGGTGTCGACGGTCGCGTTGGAGCGTCGTTTCGAGCTTTCTGGCGGTGTGACCTTGCCTGCATTGTGAGGGAAGGGAGCTCTTCCAAACCAGAGTGGAGACTGTTTATTCCTCTAAACTACAAGCTACATTGTATGTACAGAGGGGGGAGGAGTTTGCAAAGAAAGTGAACGAACCTGCCAAACCAGAGTGGAGACTGGTCGGCAGGGGCAGGCGCGGGGTGTCAGGTATATATACCGGCCAAGCCGAGTGGCGCCGCGGGAGGCTTGTTACAAATTCCAGGATTCGCAGGATTTCCAGGATTCGCAGGATTTCCAGGACTCCTGCGATCTTCGGGACGAATGCGGCAAACAGGCTGCGCTGGCTGCGCAGGGTGCCGCGGGCGCGTGCGGCGGACAGGAGGCGGACGCTCGGTGGACAGTCGGCTGACAGTCGGGGGACAGTGGGAAGGTGTCCGGATGGTGTCCGAACGCATCGCGGTCGATGATTGATTTGTTGCTGGTGAGAGTGGCGGAGACACTTGCGAGGCGAGGGGAACGACGGGGACCTCCTGACATGTACAGCACAACAGTCGGGTCAGCAGTTCACCAGTATCATTGGTGCTATCAACCAGATGCACATCCCCCTCAAAAAAACACCCCACCACCTGTGTAACACGTGTCTCAACTGCAAGCACTACAGTTCCTGAAACTTTCCGGCCATAGTCGACAGCGAGGGTAATTTCCGAAAAGTGGTTTAGGAATCAAGCACTTGCTTCTTTCAACTCCAAGTCAACCTCATCGTTGATTGCCTCCTCTTTACTGATCCCAGATCTACAGTGGCCTCCTGGGCTCTGTCCACGATAACTTTGTTCATTGCCTTTCCGACATCAACAGGAGGTTCCAAAAAAGGGAGTCAGGCTTCCCTCCAGGTTGCCATCTGATCGGCAACTTTGGCTACACATTGAGCAAGTCCATTGTGACTTCGTACATTGCTGACAGCAACAGGAGCGAAAGGCGGTTCAACTTTTGCCACTCCTCAACTCCGTAAGCACAGGATGATTTCAGACCCCTGTCCGTCTTCTGAGACAATCCTTCAGGATGATCTTCGAGCAGGCTTTTGGACGCCTGAAGAACCGTTTCCGCTTACTTCTAACATCAAAGGTGACCTGACCGTGTCAAGTAGGCGAGATGACGTTTGCCTTGGTTGCGCTCCGCAACATTCTCAATGGCCGTGGCAACAGTCTGTACCTCCAGATTTAGGACAGTCAGACTGCCTCTGAGCTGCGAGTATCCCGCAGCAACCACGACACACCTGGCAGGCGTCCGGAGGGTGTGGTTGAGACTGCCAAGAGGATCATTTCCCGCCTTCCCTCTGAGCTTGAAGAGATGATCTGCTACCTGGATGCCATTGCAACGCAGCTCATGCGTTGGCTGCCCCCGTACCCCATGCTTCCTCAGCACCATGCCTGTCCATAATCACCCACTCCCAGACCTCAACCCGTTTTTTTACATTCATCCCTCGCCAAGCATCTTGCCCCTCCTCCCCTCATCTCTTTTTCTCACTTTCATTTTTTTATCTCCCTCCCATCACATGTATGCATACTTTCGAATGATGTCCGCCTATCCCCCCTTCCGAAATCATATTTATGTCGACATCGAAGAAAGGCTCATCCGACTTGCTATCCACGCTCAAGAGGGGGGGGGATCTCAGCAGAGATGATAGGGTTATGCAGAAAACGCGAGAAATCGCTTGAGAGCGCTGTGAGCCCTATCTCTCTTGTCAGTGATTTGGCAACATGCCTCTGGAAACCCTAAGAGGCAGTCTCCCTCGAGCAGGGAGGGGGGCCTGGTCGTTCGGGAGGCGAGTTGCGAAGCACAGAAGAGGTGGTGTTGCTGGACGAAGTTGAAAGTGGAACGCGTGGGGGAAGGGCGGGGGTACATGTCGGCACGCGGCGTCCTCGCAAAGGAGGGGCTGTGTCCGGATCATCCTCGCTGTCGCTAGCAGCGTTGCTGTATGGGTCATCGGGGTCGCTCTGTTAATTGGTAGGCCTCATCGTAGCCTGCATAGAAGTACTCGTCCTGTTTGTTTCGGGCGTTGCAGTGGTCGGCGAGATTAACGTCGTCAAGGGAGCTTGGGCCTTTTGCGCCTCCCGGGACCATGACCGCAGCATTCTTCTCCTGTACCTCGCCGTATGAATTGTAGATCTGCACAATAAATGAGAGAAGGATATATTGGGGGTATATTAGGTTATGCTCGTCAGAAAATAGGAGGAAGTCGGTCGCCCGACCCCGTCCTCCCCCCGGGATCAACTGACAGTCAGAGACATGCTGCGGGCGTCGACCAGGACTAAGAAGCCTTCCTCACCATTGTTTGCATTGCGATCATGAACATACTGTTGAAAAGAGTGAAGGGAGTGACAGGGAAAGCGGGAATATCCAGGGGGGAGGGTGACGCGCAAGAGACACAAACCTTTAAATCCGAAGTGACAGCCTTCCAACGACGCAAGATCTGCTCATAAGTCAGATCCTTAATAAGGTCATACTCCTCCTTCTGATCAATATGTGCCTTCAAGTACGTCGACCACGCGACAAACCCGGGGTTCAATTCAATTCCGATTCGAGTTCCTGCTCGGACTTCAGCGTCTTGACCTGCGATAGCAACTCCAACGCCGCGGCGTCTGATCACTTGAAGCGTTGATAACTCCTCGCTCTCTGCCTTCTCTGCCGCATGTAGCTTCTTCTCCGCTACTCTCCGCGCCTTCTCAGCCGCTTTCCGGTCCTTGTCCACCGCCTTCCGCTCCCTCTCTTTCCTCGCGACCTCCTGCGCGACGAGCCTCTGGATCCTCTGCTTGTTCTTCAACTTCTTCCCCGCCTCTATTGCCTCCCTGTCCGCGGCGATCTCCTCCGGCGTGCGATTTTTGTGCTTTTGTGTTGGGGGGAGCTTCGGACCCGACTCGGTTTTCGCGGGAGCCTGCGCATGCTCAACCGCGGGCTCATCCACATTTCCACTCTCTGCACTCTCCAGGATGTAGTCAGCGAAAGTGTTGGGTCGAGCAGGCGGCGAGGAGGGTCGGTCTAGAGGTGGGGGGGAAGCGGGTTTGTGTCGGAGTTGGAGTTGGAGTTGGAGTCGGAGGGCATGTTTCGGGATGCAGCGTCTGCGGCAGGCGTTTTGGCTAGAGGGGGATGGAAGGGACAGTGCGTGGCAGGAACGAAGGTGTGGACTGTGGGACTGTAAGCTGTGGGCAATGTTAAAAGGAGGATGGAGGGGCAATGTTGGGGCAGAATGGGGAGAACTATCGCAGTTGCAAAGCCGTCGGAGCGGATGTAGTAGCGACGGACTTGCAATTCGCGTTTTGGGCGTGTTGTGAAGTTTTAAACTCAAACCCACCTCTCGAGACTGCATGCTACATGTGCCTCCGCCTGTGCCATGTCGTCCCTGGTCTCCACCACCTCAATCCCTCCTTCCGTGCCAAACCTCATCTCGACAAGCTAGAAGGTCACACTATCATTCCTGGTTTTGGCCTTGCTTCCGGGTTCCCAACACGTCCAGGCATGAGGGGAAGAGGGAACAGGTTCACGCAAGCCACCAGCCGCGTTGATGATTCTGGCGTCAGCGCCACATTGGCCACCCTTTATAAAGCGTGCCCCTAATGCGGATTAACATGTGATGGTGATGAGCCGCGCTTTGTTCTCCTTCGAATGAAACGCGCAGACTTGTTATCATTGGGACTTGGTATACAACGTAACCCATGGGCTGGTGCTGCTGTAAAGTGGCCCTCGGCGTTTATGATTGGATGGATCAGCGGGGGGTATCATGGATGGCACTTGGCAGCTGGCTGTGCCTTGTTGTGCTTTGCATTCCTTCTTGTTGGACTCCGTTTGCCAAGAAACGCGCGAGTCGGACTCCCGGAGGTCGTGGAGGCCTTCATCGACGGCTGGTGTCCCTTCCTTCCCCTTCTTCCGCCGACGCGCGACCGTTTGAGGTCGCTCCTCCTGCTGCTCGCCTGAAACATGCCCGCATCGCGGCTGCTGGCAACCATGGAGATCTCGCAAAAAAACTCGAAAAGAACACCACAGCAACCCCACCAACCCGCAGCCAGAAGACCTCCCCAAACACCCCTCAGACTCCTCCTCCTCCTGTTCGCAACCTCCCCCCTCGTCTCCGCAAACTGCGTCGCCCTCCGAAAAAGCTGCGACGCGTTCCTCGCCTCCCCAGAGTGCAAAACCTCCCCGTCCGTCCAAACAAAAAATTGGTGCTCTTATGGCACAAAGGGTCCCGACGAAGACGTCCCTGCCCGGGGGGGCATGTGCGGCGTTATTTGCAGTTGCGGGAAGCTGAACTTGTGGCCTGAGGGGCGGCTCCAGCCCTGTTCACGATTTGTGACGAACAAAGGTGTTCCGCCGGCTCGGGCCCCTGTCGCGGAGGTGATAGGTGAGGCGGGCATCAAGATTGCAAATGCGCCTGCTGTTACGATTACAGGTGAGGAGGATGGAGGAGGAGGGGGAAGGGGGGCGTGTAAGACAAGTCGACCTGGAGGGGTGACGCCTTTTTTTTCAGCCTCATTAAAATCTCGTGTTTGCTTCTCCTTTGCCGAGCAGTAGGCGCAGCAGTCCCAAGTAATGGTGGGCACAAGTGTTAAATGGGGGTTAGAGACTGGTGGG